>OMNM01048119.1:0-12712 GCA_900302745.1 Parablennius parvicornis
CAAGGGCCTTTTATTAGAAATGAAAATATGTTTAGGTCATAGGGGGACCCATTTTCCCTGGAGATAATAAGGCCAATAAAATGTAAAGCAGAGAAAGAGCTTGGAATGGGGTCCAACTGTGGCTGTTTATCTGTGTGTGTCCTGCATTAGCCCATTTATCCCCAGCTTCAAATTAGCTAATCATTCTCCAAGGGGAAGGACTTGGTCAGGAAATTGACATTTAGCAGCATAGGCTCACTCTATTAACTACAGTAAATTTAATTTGCTGCACACCCCAGAAGTGGGCTGTTTTCTTTGCCATCAGACGAGTGAAAGGGAGACAGAGAAACAGAGAGAGAGAGGGAGGGGGCAGAAACTGTGTTTATTGCATCTGCTGCTTCTGGCCACAGTTTGCTTGGCTGTAAATATAGGACTTAGGCTTGGAACACTGCTGCTCTGTTGTATCTCTCCTCATGTACTGTTGATGACAAACATACGCAGGCATTGTCAGCACATAGATTTACTGGTTCCAAGGTCTGTTTTGGGCCACTGATGAATTATCTTGCTTGGAGACTCCATTCACCAAAAATGCCAATGTTTTTATTTATTCATTTATTTATTTATTTATTTATTTATTTATTTATTTATATTGTTCTTTTACCTATTTGAAGCTATTCCCTGACTTTCAGTAACAGCACCAGTAAACACTTTATGAACTGTGCTATGTCAAATGTCTTCTACTTCTGAATGACCTGTCATTATTGTTATTTCTATTATTCTATTTCCACTGGCGTTGCTTGGCCAAAACATGATCCAGAGGGACTGCTTTGGCCCAGATAACTACTTGGGTCTCGAATGGTTAAACGTCCACCCCCGCACCAGAAATATCAGCATGTGTCCGAAATAGAACTGGAATGTAAAGATTGAACTGAAGCAATGCTCCACCACATCCAACTCAGACAATTGCATATTAACCTGCATCGATAACGGCTACTGCCACTAGCATTTCTAACAAGTTTCCCTCAAGCTTGTTGGACATTGTTTAATATCTTATCGTACTCAGTCTGCGATTGTTTCACTGGTCACCACTGGAATGATTTGCTTCCAGTGAATTGAATCTCTAAGGGCAGATGGCGTTAAAGGAATATGTTGAGCCTAGATACACTGTATCGGGATTCGAGGCTAGCATTTAGATTACTACATGTAGTAAAGTGTTTTTTGTTTGTTTGTTTGTTTGTTTTTGACTTCAGAAGCATTTAAAGTACAGTACATTTGGTCAAGATTGTAATTGAAAGACTTGTGTTTTGCTGCAAGTTGTGCTACATTTGGACTGTTTTCCAAGCATTTTCCTTCTTATCCTTTTTTTTTATTATTTGTTTTACTCTACTAGCAAATTAAATAAATGTAGTCTTTTTTGTCAGATGAATTACTTGCCACTGAGATCACTAATATCTGCATTAATATTAGAAAGTGACTGATAAATTGACTGGCTTTGATTTGTCCAGAGTGATCACTTCAGTCCTGATAGTTTCATGCACTGGAATTCACAGATCACCCCGATGAATCAAACTCAACTGTCCATTTATCTTGTCAGCATCTTGTTGCTATATACCCAGTTAAGCAAACCATTGTGTGTGCATGTATTACATTTAATATTGCACTTTCTACAGTAGTTTTTAATCAGTTGCTGTGCTCACAATCACACAATCTTGGGAGACACCGTTATGAATATATTGATTTTTTTTTTTTTTTAATTGGTCAGTGGCCTTTTGTTTCATAACACAATCATTACTGTGATACACTCAAAACAAAGATTAATAAATGGTGTGTGCTGAAATATTGAGAAGAAAGTCAAGTTATGGACAACGGTTCAGCATAATTCTTAATATCGTATTTCAACTTTGTGCGCCATCCATCCTCTGTGTCTCTACATCGAGTTCAGTGTTATGTGGCACTGGAGCCAATCCCAGATGATGAAGGCAGAACACACAATGGACAGGTCACCGCTGCATCACACAACAAATAAATAGACAGCCACACACGCTCCCAGTCACATATATGGGCATTTTTAGCATCACTAATTAACCTCACATTCATTTTTTTAGACTGTGAGAGGATATTGAGTACCAGGAGAAAACTCACACACACAGTGACAACATGCAAGCTATAAAACTTAACTGTACCAGTCATAAACCTATAAACCTTTTACAATGAGGTTGTAGGTTTGTGTTATAAACCTTTTTACAATCTGCTGAGTCAACAGATTATCTATTTTTGTTTAACAATTTATAAACATAATCTACCGACATTTAATTGATACGACTAATTTTAAGATGATAGAATTCAAGAAATACAGAGACCTAATCTTTCTGTATGCGTAGAAGACTGGGTTTCGCCTGACTGCAAAGGATGTTGTTAGAAATATATGAAGTGAGTTCAAAATTCAACTTTCTTCATTGCAGGTGATTTGTATGTGTCACGCGCCATCGTTTTAAAGGTGTGACTCATTGTTGACCTTTACCTGTGAAATATGTTTCACTGTAGATTTTTCTTTGGTGATATTGAGAACATAATCACTGCACATAGTGTTTTTTTTTTTTTTCCCTTTTCTTTTTTCAGTGGGATATTCTCTCGGAGAGAGCTCACATAGTGCAGCGACTCTCCAGTGATCAGGATCGCAGCAGCCTAATTGATTGCAACAGTTGTCAGAGTGTTGTCTGTTAGGATGGTGACAGGCGTCTGAAGAAAATGATTAGTTTTCTGTCGGCAGAGAGACAGCTCTGGATGTCCCAAACTGCAAACTAATAAAGGGGGGAAAGCAATAAAGCTCGTGGACAGCAGGTTTGACTGTTTTTATAGACAAATCAATAAAATGATAAATGATGGAAAATAACGGCAACTCAGCTGCCGATTTCTACTGGGGGTTTCAGATCATGGTCTTTACCCTAGAACACACACACAAACATACACAGACACAGACACCCACATACACATACACACACACACACACAGTTCTCACAGTCTCGCTCTCTCGTGCTTGTCAGTCCCACACACCCGGTGGCAGAACACGTGTGTATTATTCAAGGCATGTGCAGTGACATGTAAACGGTCATGTGAGGTTTTATCTGTGTCATTTGCATTTAACTCATAATTAGATAAGCTACATACAGTTTTCTTTCTCTGGTGACTAAATGAGTGTGCTTGTGTGTCTTAGCTAACGGAGTAAATCTCCCACTGTAAATCTTATTGAGACCAGAGGGCCAGTGTCAGGATCAATACCAGGACAGGTCGTCCTCTGAGTCAGTCTCTAATTGGCTCAATTTCTCTGTGCGCGTGCGTGAGTGCGTGCACGTGTGTGGTCTGGTGTATAAGGCTGTAAATAACTAATGGCACATTCAGTCATCATTTTGCCTTTTCACGTTTGAAAACTTTGGCGTGTGAGTGTGTGATAATGCAAAGTCATTCTAATGTCAGTCTATAGTTTGATCTTGTCCACTGTAGACATTTTGTTTGTATCCCAGTTGCTTGCATCAGTTATGGTTTTGAAAACTGGTTTGTGAGACTCCATACCTTGAAGTAATTATGTGATTCATGTGCGAACAAAAAAATAAATAAAAAAACCCATAAAACTGCTGTAAAACAAATAGTTGGATGAGTTTTTCACACTGACATTAGCTCTTTTGTGTGACTGTTTTACAATACAATATTAGAATAGTCTTGTACCTGGAGAAATTCATCATTGAAGAGCAATTGTCTTCCTTTAAAAGCAATGAATCACCTGTACTGCTGCACAATAAGACATGTTTTCCTCACGGGAAACAGAATCCAATGCATCTGATATTCCTGTTTCTCCTTTCTATCATTGCTGCTACAAATGTACCAATCAGCCAGATAGGTGGAGTAAATTCACCCTAAGCGTGGCACCTGTTAGGTGAGCAATATTTTTTCCTCAAAGCTGAGTTGTTAGAAGCTAGACAAATTGACAAATCTCAAGATTACACAGAATTCAAGTTCAACTACAGCTCCTCTGAAGTGTTCACAACGATTAGTGGTCAGTTTCTGTTCAAGAAAGGAAAAGCTGTGAACCAGCAACAAGTTCATGTTCACTCGAAGAGACGAGCTGCTGCAGTTAAAACTTCTGCAGCGATTAATGGTACTTCCAATGGCTGATTCATGTGTGCATTTTTGACACCTGCCACATTTGCTGTGGGCAGGATATACCCTTGACAGGTCGCCAGTCTGTCACAATAACAAGATGGGTGTCATTATTTGTACACTTAAGCACAAATAAGAACAATTATTAGCAGTTGTTTAATATTACCTGTGCTATCAACCTCTTTTAGGTCTCACTCTCGGCACCGGCGGTCTCGCAGTCGGAGTGGCAGTCGTAGCCACAGAGGAAGTCACAGCCGCAAAAAGAGCCGCAGCCACAGCAGAGACCGGGACCGGAGCCGCCGCAAGGGCCGAGACCGCGACCGGGAGAAAGAGAAAGACAGAGACAGAGGAAAAGACAAAGACAAAGAGAAAGACAAGAGCAAAGACAAGGCTGACAAAAAGGGGTGAGTGGGAGATTTTGTATTATACACTTTTAAAATTATAGGAAGTCTTTGAAATTTCAAACAGAAATTACAAAGAAAGTACAGACAGACACGTCGCACCTGGCCTTATAATAGACCATTACTGAGAGCAGCCATTCATGAAACTGCTGGAAAAACTCTCTGAATCTGTGGTTTAATAACAGGTTGAACCTTCTTTGGCAAAACTAACTACACCTAAAGGTTTCCAGTATTTGCTGATCAGAGTATAAAAATGTTAAAAACAGGGGGAACTTTTACCATTCTTCCTTGTGGATTTGCCAGCCATTGTTTCGGTTGTCTACCACCGCCATGCTTCACTGTTGGGACAATGTTCTCATGTTGTGTTTGTGGTTTCATACCCAACAAAGTGGGTGTTATTCCAAACAATCAAACCTTCGTTCCACAAAAATTTTTGATGTTTTGCATGCATTAAAAAAAAAAAAAAAAAATCAACATTGTTGTCAATGTTCTCTTCTCCCGTCTTTAATAAGTTGAATTGGATTTCCACCTGTCTCAAAACTTGGTTTGCTGATTGGACTTGAGATTTTCTAACCTCTAACCCAAATTAGCCTTTTCTGTTGTCATTAACCTAAGAAATCGACACATTGTGACCCGTGGACTCTTTTCTTTGTGACTTGAGAATAAACAGACGTAAGAGTATCCAAACAAATCTCAGGTTTGCCCAGCTCAATCTAAACTGTTGCCTGCACAGGAGAACCCAATATGTTGGTGGGTGTAATACAGGCATATAGACAGAGCTTAATCTGGCTGTCTGCTTCTGTCCATCCATCACTCGATACTTCCATTCATCAATCCATCATTTCTTTTCTTTCTCCATATCTCCTTGCTATCAAGCATTGTGCTTCAAGGACCTTGTAATGCGATACAATTCCCTGCTGTAAGAGAAAATGTCATGCCGATACAAGAATAGATGAAGGTTGGGAGTGTGGTACAGGTTCGGTTGTGAAACAATGTTTTTGGTCACTAGATGATGTCTGATGCCTTTAACTCCACTTTTCACCCTCCGGACCGAGTTGCAATAAGTCTGGAAACTTAACAAGATCATATGCACCTCCAATGATTTTTGTGGTCTCTCTCTCTCTCAAAAAAAAAAAAAAAAAAACAATAAATGAGACTACGTTATTAAAGTGAAAAAAGTTGGCAAAGGACATCTTCTCTTTCAACTTTTTGTATTCCAGAGGCTGTAATAGAGACCAGGAACAGGTTCAGGGTGGTGGAGGCTTGAAGAATGGTACGTTGTGTTACAGATATAACTACCTTAGAGGCCTCTCTTTGCTGCTACCAGAATAGCACATTCAATCCTTTACCAACACGCCACTCTCTAATGTGATCCGAGGCTACTGTAATGCGACAGCTACCCAATTGTTGTCTGTCATATTGAGTGGCACAGATGCGTGAATCAAACTATGGATCCCCAGAGTGACGCGGACCAGCTGTTGTACTGCATCAATTCAAGACTGGTGAGTCTCACAGGTAAACTGTGGTGGACTCAGCTGTACAACAGAAGATAAACTAATCGTTAGATATTGTATTACCTTATATCTGAAAAAAAACAAACAAAAACTTTTGGTTATGTGGTCAAAATGCCAAATGTTGCTTTTTGACTGATTTGACATGATATTGCATTGAGCTGTTAAGTGAGCAGATTAAAACACTTGAATCAACTAAAATAATTAGTTGACTGTTCTAAATGAATTGCAGGATTATTTTAAATGGCTCCTGCTCAGCTATCTATCAGTTTAAATTTTGCACTATTTTTTTGAAAGTTATATTTTAATTTATAATGAAGGTAAGAAAAAAATAGTCATGTGTACAAAAAGTTCTGAAATAGGTTCAATGTTAGTTTTTAGTTTGTTAGTGAGCAGTGCTTTTTCTGGAGGTTAGAGAAGCGGACTTGGGATCTGAGATTCGCTGGTTCGGGTCCCGGTTCACCGCTGTGTGTCCTTGAGCAAGGCGCTTGGCTGCACGCTACTCCTAGCATGTATAGTTAAGGATCAGAGTGTCTTTCACAATATTTTTTTTTTTGACAATTGTAATAATTTCAATGACAAGTTCGGCAGTCTGATCCAAGCATGGGGGCTTTCCTGTGTAGAATTTGCATGTTCTCCCTGTGCACTGAGGCAGTCCTCCAAATCTTTTAGCGCTGCATCTTTTAAAAGAGGCTCCCAAAGCTGCCTTGATAGATCCCATTTTATCAATTTAACTTGGATAAAATAGATGTAATTGATGGATGTGAGGTTGGATGAGTTGATATCCATTGAGTTTCTGTTTGTCATGTTTGAAATAACTCCATTGTTAACTGATAAGTTAAATATTCACATACATTAAAGTATGTGGATTTTCAGAATATATACAGATGTTTCAGCTATTTCATCAGTGTCTGTTTTTTGTTTTTTAAAGCAAGACTGAAAAGCTACTAATGTAGCGCTTTGACTGCCGATAAACTTGTCAGAGAGAAAATATTTTGAGGCAGGATTTTCACTGGTTTCACCAACAGAAACATGCAGTAATAGCCATATGGCAATTTAGGATTTTATGACCATTTGATCAGACTGAAAATGAGCTCCGTTCCTCAGATGTATTCTTGATGCAACAGTGCAGTCAGATGATGAAACTTATCACTGTAGCAATGGCTGTAAGAGGGAGAAGGAAAAAAAAAAAAAAACAGTACAGTATATTGAAGAATATTTTTTAAACTTTGCTTTTGTCAAACTGTCACAGCACTTTACACAACTTTCTCTGGAAAATGTGAAAGCGAGCTGTATCTCATTAAGTGAAGTAAACAGGAGGAAACGAGAAACTGTATCCTTGAAAGTGAGTCCTCAGTGAGATTTTTAAAACACGACTTATTTCATTCATTCATTAGACATGTAAACAAAATGTGCATCGGTTCCAAATGGGGGTTAATCGTCTGTATGTTATTCAAACTATGGTGTAAAATGAAAGAATTTGTTGATCTGGAAGGAAAGGTGTCGATTTAGATTAGACAAGATAGAACTTTAATCATCCCACACGAGTAAAACTCGTGTTAGAGCAGCTCAAAGGTCAAAATATATGAATATTATACCAAGATAAACAATGATGATAGATTCAGTTTAATATAATAGCAAAAAACACCACTTTGACTTTAGTTTTAGCATAAACAGGTTTGCTCAGACACCACAGGAATTCAATGCAATTTTTACAAGAAGAATGAACATTTCAACTTTTGTTTAGAAAACAACGCTCCAGTGTTTCTCTTGAAATCACTGTAAAGAGAATCACTTCTCTTTCACAAAGTTTCTGTTGCATTTCCCTCAAAAACGTAGCCTTTGCGAGGCAATCGAGCCAATTCCAGCAGACTATGCAATAAGGCAGAGTACAACCAGAACACTCCATCACAGGATGAAAAACAGGTAATCACTGACATTCACAGGTACAGACAATTTAGATTCACCAATTCACCTAAAATGGATGTTTTGGGACTGTGAGTAGAAACCGTAATATCTGGAGAAAATTCATGCATGCACAGGAAGAACATTCAAACTCACACAGAACTGGAACACAAGCCCAACCTGGTCTTGAACCAGGACTGATATAACCAAGATAGCACTGAGATGCCACACTGATTCATTTTAATGCAGTCCAAATAGTGTTGCTGTTGTTCCCAATCGCTTCTACTTTGTTATCGTACTACTAACAGTTGATTGTGGCATATTTATTAGGAAGGATATTTCACGTCTGGACAGGTGGCATCCTGTCACTGATCCATGCTTAAACTCATCGAACTCCTGAGAGCGGTTGTTGAAATATTTTGCATGCCAAAGAATTTGATTTTATATACCTGTGGCCATGGAAATGATGGAACACCTGAATTCAGTGATTTTGATAACTGATGCAATCACTTCCATTGCCCCAGATGCTTGGTTTTATACACCTGGTGCCATGGAAGTGATTGGATCAGCTGAATTCAATGATTTAGACAGTTGAACAAATACTTTTGGCAAAATACTGAATGTAGCCCTGAGCCTCCGCTGGGTAAAGTCTTTTGTAATCTGGACTAGTTGGCAGCTTTGGTGGGTCATCAGAAAACCTCAGAGCTCCATATTTCTGTGTAAGACAGAGTGCTGCGGTTTGCTTTTAAAGGAAAAGTGCTCAATTTATTTGAAGCTATTACATCCCGCCTTTCTTAGATCCGTATCAGGAAAACAAATAAAGCTAACAGTGAAATGTAAGGCCAGCAGACTATATCTATTTTCTTATTAAGGCTTCAATATCCTTTAGCATCGATAGGGATCTTCCTTTTTTATCTTTGACCCTGCTTAAGCTTGTCTGTGTGCATGTGTGGTAGTTTGCTTTGTGTTTGTGTCTGCGTGCATTTCCACCTGTGGCGGTGTTAATATATCGCCAACTGTCTATCCTGCCATCTGGCCTTGCAGCTTACTAAAAGCTGTGGTAATTTATGGACTGAGTAATTTGAATACAGTCATGACAGTGGCACTACCATGTAAGAAATTGTGCTCTGTATAAGTTTGCCATAATATATTTGACTCTATTGTTTGTATCAAAAACTAATACCTGTTATTTTCTACTTGGCTCAAAATCTTTACTTTGAATCACAATAAAATAAAGTTTTTATCTTTAATCATCAGGGATGGACAATTTATCAGTAAGGACAATGAATGCAGTATGTGGAGGCGTTAGGAGAAAAAAATTGGGGGTTATTTATTTATTTTCAGGACGTTTACCTCAAAGTTTCTTGTCACTGGAGCAGTGTTAGGTAATCTCTTAAGACACACTCTATTTCCAAGAAGTTAAACTCTTGTGATTATTACATAATAATACTCTATTTTGCCCTTTGTGGCTCTTGAACTGCCTCTAGAGTCTGGGTATCCGTAGACACAGCTTTAACGCTATTTATGGCCCTCCGAGTGTTATAACTGCCCAAAACCTCCCTGACATGGATGTTCTTGTTATTCCCCACATGCTCCCACTGGAGTTGAGGTACCTAACATGTCCTACTTCAGCGGAAGAAAGGCAGAAGCAGCGAGATGTTTCAGGAATATGTAAAATAGACCTTTTTTAACTGTACATCCGCTCTGTGACAAGCCACTTCTTCTTTATTCTCCAGTCTTCCCCATTCTTCCTCTGTTCTTAATAGTGGTGGGGGGAGAGTTAATGTAAGCCCCGGATTCTTTCCACTTGCACATAAACACATGCACGTACACACTGTAGCACTCCAACCTCATTTACATCCAGGTTTCCTTGCTGGGTGATAGGAGAGGAGTGCAGCGGTGCCATATTGATGGCGGGGCGGGGTGGAGAAGAGGCTCGGGAGCTTTATAGTGTCTGTCAGGATGAAAGAGAGGCCCCTCAGAGCGGCACCCTGACACCGACTCTGTGTGTGCGCACATGTGTTTGGTGTTGTTGTCATTAAACATTTAAGACTCCTCTAGTATGACAGCAGGCAACTTGGTACTCCAGCGGCATGTTTTCATGCAAAATTTATTGAAAAAGACGAGCTGTTGTTAAGAGATCTTGTTGCCTTTCACCAGTGGCAAAGGGTAAGTAGGCGATGTTGTGTATGTATGTATGTTTGTGTCTGTGTGTGTGTAATCAGAGTTGTGTTTGTCAGTAGGTCAGCTTTGTTCTGAATAATCACCTGGATTAGTTTTTACACTATAACAACAATAGCCTTCTTAAAGAATTCTAACTGTGAGTGTTTTTCTTGTTATTGATAGTTTTGTCAACACAACATTTTACTCTGTGTTGTTACATAGTCACTGAGGAGGAATCTCTCCGCTGTGCAGTTTGTGTTCAAATATTTTTCCAACGTGGCTTATTGTTTGGGATTCTAAAAGACAACTTTTAGAATCGCATGCAATGGAAATACTGAATAATGGAAAATGTACTATTACAAAATAAGCTCAAGTTCACAACTATAAATGCACGAAGGACTGAAGGTATAAGTGAAATTTTGAAGCCATTTGCTGTTATGACAAAACAGGAACTTTAATATTCTCCCAAAACTCATCACTCTTTAAAGACAGCTCATTAAATACTTGAATACTGATTGAACACTCCCAATGATATTGTTTACAGATATATTAAGACATTCTAAGAGACCCAGGGTATGTAGGCTTAATATCTCTTAATCCTTTAAAGCTTGTCACTGATCAATTGGCTTTATTTATATAGTGTGTTTACACTGCTTCATCTGTTTAAAAGCATTTTGCACTGTTAATCATGGTCACATTTTATTTATTCACTTACTCACTATTGAGAGCAACCCAAGGTTCAATAGCTTGCTCTGGGGCACTTGGACATATGGGCAGGTGCGATGGGGGATCAAACCACTAACCTTTGAACTGGATGATGGTCTGGATTTCCCTGATGTCTGCTGCAATGTCTTCTAAATGCCAGTTTTCGGCATGCACACTAAGTTGAATTCTTTATCATTTGTATTTGTCAACATCTTCACTTGTTTCTCTAAATCAGAGCACAAGAAAAAACTGTTTTGTTAACAAGTGCACATCTGCCCCCAGGCAGATAATTGACAGAAGTTTAATTTGAATGTTACAGCGATCTTCACCTGATGTTTCGACCCAATTCCCACCTGTAATTAATGAGCAGAAATGTAGAATCTTATGTTAACAGATGGCGTTTCTCTACTGAAAGTGACAGGTTTTTAGAAATATTTTTAATTACGAGGACTTCTTTTAAAAAGGTTTTGGCATCATTAAGTGCTGTAGTGGCTCAGACTTTGATCAGGCTTGAAGGAATTTGGTTAAGTTATGGACTGAGAACAGTCAGGCCCCATTTTTTTCTGATTTCCTTTATATTGTTAATACACTCACGCATAGGTGTGCATACTTTCATTCTGTCCTCATTCCTGTCCGTCACCCTCTCCAAACTCAACTCCGAAGACAAAGAATTTGTCAGCCTTCAAGAGAGAGTCTTCAGCCTTTTCTTTGGGTGGTGTCGGCCTCTTTCTTCTGTATCACATCACAGCGGTAGCAGAAAGGTGTGCTGGCTCCGCTGTTTCACATCCTCAATCAGACAGACGTGTCCAATTAGGCTGAACTCCTTGTATGTGCCGGGCCATGGGAATGCAATGGTTCATCTCACTCAGTTTAATGTCATTTGAGTAAGAAGTGGGCACTGGCCGGGCAGTGACGGCACAGAGGGCACTGTGGAGACCTCTCATGGCAGCAGAGAGTTGCCTTTTCCCTATGCATGTAAAACTGGAGTTGGTATAATGAGCTTAGGGTTAAAGAAATGAAAGGGCTCCCCACTTTTCATTAAAGGCTTTTTTGAAGGCCTCGTCTGTGAAAGAATAATTTTCTCTGCTATAAAAGAGCCGTCATTCAACAGCCTTCATTATTTTCACGCAATAAGATATTTTATGAGAGCTGAGGTTTTTTTTTTTTTTCTTTTTTGTCTTTTAATATAAAGAATAATTTTCTGACATTTTTGTTAAATTAGCCATCTTCTCCAACTTGCTCATTGTCTTTCTGTGAATGTCATTGTTAAGTAATTACTCTCATTATTGTCTTCTACCCATGATGGGCTGAACAGAGACCAACCTCACCGCGGGGGCCCCGCCAGAACCTGCAGGCCTCAGTTTGGCTCGCGATGCTCCAGTGCTCAGCCTTAACCTCTGGAAGCCTGGATGCTGTGAGGCAGAGAGAAAATAAAACAACACCCCAGACACACACTTACGCACACACTACTGTTGATTTTTCTCTCCCTTCTCGCCTCACTCTAAGGAAATGATTGTCTGCTTCTTTGCCTGTGTTGAACATCTATCAGCTCATTAGTGTTGGTAATACACTGAGAAAGTAAGTATGTGTATGTGTGTGTTTGCGGGTATGTAGCCCCTGCCTGCGGCATCCTCTCAGCCTTGTGGGAATGTGTGTATGGGTGGTGTGGATGGGACCGCTGCTGCTGCTGCTGCTGCTGCTGCTGGTGTGTGTGTGTGTGTGTGTGTGTGAATGTGAGAGCACGCTGACATGCGTGCGCCTGCATGTTACTTTATACATCTCAATAAAATCTAATGGAAGGAATGGACAGAGTTTGTCTGCAGAGTGAGGAAGCGGGAGGCAGCACAGGGGGTGTCTGCCCAGAAATTAACCATTCTATTTGAGCCAAAAGAC
>OMNM01048120.1:0-18834 GCA_900302745.1 Parablennius parvicornis
CAGCTTGGGGAGACGCAGCTTGGAGTCCGGCGTGATCTGATAGATGGAGTTTGGAACAAAAAATTATTTCGGCAGCGCCTACATTCTTTAAGGTCAATCGAATGAACGCAGTCGCCACGTGTGTATTCCCTCTTTTACCTTTTATGACGGCAGATTCCTTGTTTGGTATAGTATTTTATCATTATTCATTCTAATCTTGGTGACTTTCTTTTTCTCAATTTGTCCACAATTTTCCATCTTTTTTTTTTTTTTTATTTGCACTGAATCAGATGGCAAGATTTCTTTGTTCATTTAGTACAATGACCATCAATTTTCTGATCCTTGACCAGCACCCAGCATAAAGAACCAAGTGGACACATTAGTCCTTTTTAATGAGCATTTGGAGTCGACACAAGTCCTTTATGACAAATGAACTAAAAATCCAAAATACTGAACTCAGATTCAGAAGTGGAAATATGCTGTTTCTACGTTTGCATTCACAAACAGAACTGTTTTTTTTTTTTTTTTCAAGAAAGCGAGAGATCACTAGTTTACATGTTAAAAAGAATTAATCTGCCGTTTTTGTTCCTTATGAGTGAAAATACATATTCTAACATTCATCCTGAGCCTGGCTCTGACAACAGGGCTTTGCCTCTGCTCACACAAAGAATACATTTACTGAGACTCGCACCTTCACTGTGTTGTGCATTTTGGAGGTCATGAGTTTGCGCGCTGCCACGATGACGTCTTTGCACTTCTTGCTGGCGAAGTGACAGTTGACGTCTCGGGCGTATTTGAGCAGGTCGGTGGAGTCGCGCTGCAGGTACTCCATCTCCTTCAGGGACTTCTCAAACTCCTCGGTTTCCTTGATCACCTGTGGGCAACACAGAAATATTGCTAAACTTGTTAAAAAAAAAAAGAAGAAGATAGATTTAAGAGAAAGGTACTAGACAAGTGATGCGTACTGTGCTGTATTTCTCCAACTGGCTGCTGTCTGTGGGGATGGAGTAGAGCAGACATTCACGGATGATACACTGCGACAGTTCCTCCCAGATCAGCTCCCCCAAGAGAGTCGAGAGCTTTCTATCCCCGATGGACACGTCTGAAACACAACGGAGGGTAAATATCAACGTCACCGAGCACCCTCAGATTGTGATGAGAAACTGGTTTCGGCAGGTTTACCGAGCAGCTCGGAATGAAGCCTTTTGAGCACCAGGAGCAGTTTGCCGTAGACTTGTGAGGGGGTTGAACGCTCCTCCTGGTTCTCCTCCAAACACTGCAGGGATAGGACGGTCCCCGCCCCCTGCGGCTCCGTCACCCTCACCGACAGCAACGCATGCATCACCAGCGGCTTCAGCATGTTCTTCAGAAGCACCTGGCCTGAACGAGCACACAAACCACCATTTCAACCTAGAAATCGTCAGCACTCTGCTCTGTCGAACAAAAGAAACAGCCTCCAGGAGGGCAAAAGTAACTTGAATCACTTGTTCTTACTGAAGAGCTTGAGTTTGTGCTGAAGGGCTCCCTGAATGGCCAGAGCCTGCAGCACGCAGCACAGCAGCGCGGCAGGTTTGTCTTCTCCGTCCTTCCTGCCAGCACCACTGAGGCTCAACTCAACCTTCTGGAATGACTTCTCACCAGCATCTGGATATACACACATTTAACAGGTCGACATACATGTGCAGTCATGGTTTTTTTTTTTTAAATCCACAAACGGATAAAGTTTGGCTTTATGTATGGTTTCATACACAAAAAAAGAGAAAAGTGAGACACTTTCTTGTTAAGAATGAAAGGTCTTACCCTTTGATGACGGCAGTTTCCAGACCACAAGTTGCTTCCATTCATCTCCCAGGTGGTACAACAAGTTTTCTCTCTGCACCGTCAGCTCCGAGCTGAGGACACTGAACAACGGCAGATCAGACATCTTCTTCTTCAGGGAATCCACGCTCCTCTTTGCCTTTTTAAAAAGGGAAAACAGCTCGAATAATCTACATGCTCTCGACCACTAATTAAATCTGATGAATTGGAAGACATATTCGCACAGTCCCTGTAAACAGCTCTCACCCGCTCTAGCTGGTTGGCGGCGTCAACGTACTTCTTCTCTGGTAAAGCTTTGTTAAACTCCTCCATCGCACTGTGAAACTAGAGCACACACACGTGATATTTCAGAGAAATGTACACGACAGACACCCAAAGCACTGTTTCTATGTTCTATATTGACATTTAATAAATACAGATATATGAAGTACCTCTTTTAGGTGTCCCAGCATGGTTATGATGATCGTATTTTTCTCCAGCTGCTGTTTTAGTTTGGTGTATTCAGCCACAGCGACATGGACGTTCTGCAAAACCTAGAATCCACAAAAAGAAACGAACAGCAGACGACTTACAAGTGAACTCCATTAGCTCATCTTTAATCAGGTCATTCTCAAGCCCTAATGTTGCCAGTTTGAAGTACATCTTAGCCCTGAGGAGTCAATGAGTGACAGAAGTGGTCAAATATGTTGTTCACATCACTCACTAATACACGTACCTCCGTTTCAATCCAGTTTTTCAGCGTGTCCATTTCTTTGGTGACCGTATCAACCTGAACCATGAGCTCTTCGGAGCCTTGAAGGGCGGGTAAGAAGTCCCCGTACCTCTTATTTATCATGTCACAAACTTCTTCCTGTCAAAAGGAAAACAGATTTAAGTGCACAGATCACGCGTTACAAAAACATGCTCAGAGCATACAATAAGATTTCTTTGAGGTTTTCATCAGATGCAGTCTGCAAACACACAGTAAACCTCCAATGTTTCATATTATTTCATTCTTCTTCAAAGTAAATCAGTCATGTATTTAATCACGAGACCATTCAAAGCTTTATAGACAAGATAAAGAAGTTATTCCAGCTGTGATATGACACTAGTCAGATTCTGAAGTGGATCTTTTGACATAAAGACAAGCAGTGCAGACTGGAGCTCAGGTGTAATGTGGTCCACTGTCTTTTGTGCATAGAAGATAATTTTACATCTAAAAAGTCTGACACAGTGTTCACATGTGTGAATCATCTTTAGAGGTTGAAGAACATACAGTGATATGAACCCTCAATAAGCCACGTAAGCTACACCGAGGCTGCTATGTGTGTGTCTGAGAACAACCATGTCAACGTAAACCTTTGAAAACTCGAAGGGAAATTGTTGTGGAACCATGTCCTGCGTTAGATGAATTAAAGATTTAGATCTTAAACACGCTGTTTAAACTAACTGAGCTAACAGCTAACAGCTAGCAGCAAAGTTTACTTAGCCTCCGCTAGCTGCGGCGTCACCTTCGTTTCCTCCACTTTGCGCGACATCTTGCTTATTTTCCCCGACAAGTCCTCTTTCTCTAGTTTGCCAGAACTGGCCAGCACTTCGGTCACAAACGAAGCCATGGTCGTGTATTTACAATATTTTAAACTAAAAAATTAACACAAAAACACATCAGCGAGAACCCGCCAGGCCGTCTGATTGGCTCCCGGACGTCACCGGCTGGCCCCGCCCCCTCGCCTTCTTCTTCTTGTTCTTCTTTGGATGACGCAGACTAGACGCAACACTGGCGTATTGCTGCCATCTGCTGGATATCAGATAAATTACATTGCGAGTCTTCTATATTTTACGGTACAGCCTGGTGGATCTGAGAACGTCCAGAAGTATTTTCACATCCGTCCAATCCTTCATGAGAGGAGCGCTATATAAATAAAGCTTACTTACTTACCACACTCACAGTTCCCATCCTTTCTTGCTTTCTTGCACAATTCTATGGTTGAACCATTTATGATTGAGTTATAGACTGACAGTCTGTACGGAAGATCAAATTCTAAGGATTCACCCATGGTTGCTTTTTTCTGCCATGAAAACTGACATGTATTCTGGAACTCGAAAAACCTTATTTGATCTCGAAATCATGAACAAATATACCAACAGTGACTTTTTTTATTGTCTGTCATTTTTAAACCATCTGTGTAAATGAATACATGAGCACTCTGTTCCGCCCTCTTTCTTCTTCGTCTCTTATTTGATGACAACTTAGTTTGTAGCGCTCCTCGGGGTAGTATGGTCTTCAGGTACATACCTTTTAATTCTCTGTTTATGTGGATTAAGAGAGACATACTGTTTGTCATGTATTGTAGCATTTGATAGTGTTTCTCTGGAGTCCGTTTTATTATTTCATGTGTCTTCCCCTAGGTGGCAGTAGTTCACGTACACCTGATTTCGAACCCCCAAAAATGGTATACACGAAGAAGAACTAACCCAGAATCTCCATAGCAACGACACACAGCACGGAGGCAGGCGCAAGAAATTTCCTCTGGAATTTTCTAGTTTTCTAAACGTGATCGCTTATTGTGGCTGGTTTTCATACATGGCATCATCTATGAGGTCGATATTTTTGACGAGCCGCTACTCAAATTAAATAAAAAACTGATGTGAGAAACTTTAAGAAACAAATCGGACTGTGTGCTAATAATCTGAGCTAGCGGCTATAGGCTAGCACCGCCAGTGTTTACATGGCAGATTGCTGGAACACAGACACCGGAGAGGCTGTTTATCGCACCCGGGATGTCATCAAAAACATGAGAATAAAGTAAGTACCATCGTTAAAAAAAAAAAAAAAAAACACGTTTATGTCCCGTTCAGGGAAACTGTCCCGTTTATGATCTTCATGTCACCCTGTCGTATTTTTCTGTAATCTTTCTTTAGGGTGCGTATAGAGAGGGTGACCTCCACGGCAGCCCTTTCCCAGCACCTCCAGCAGCAGGTTCTCACCCACCAGGGGAGAGAAGACATTGAACTGGAAACCCTCTCATCATCAGAGCAGCAGACAGGTACTGTGTTTTCTAACACTGCTGCAGAGGATCAGAGGACATATCAGCATCCTCGTTCACATTTATTATTCCTCCAAAGTGTTACACGACTTGCATCTTTCCATGTTCTGTTTTAAGGTGTCAGTTTTCCGAAAGATGAGGTTTAATATTCAGAGGTCACCACTGTGTTGATGCTGCAGCGGTTGCCACGGGTCCTTTATAGCAAGCCAGGATTGAATCCAGTTTAAAGGCATGCTGTGATGAGTTTGCATGATCTCCCTGTAGCTGTGTTTTGCTGTCAAGGTAATCCACACCTCCCTGCAACAACGTCATCAAAGTATTTAACAGGATCTAAATAGGTGCGGTCCCCTGTTTTTTTTTTCTCTCCTTTGTTAGCGCTTATAACCAGTATAATTTATCTTTAAAAGAAAAACCTGAAAGTGGAAAATCGATAAAATCAGATGGACATTTTACAACCATGTTTCCATATGCCCATGACCTTGGATGACAATGACTCTACCGGAGAAAATTATGCATTTTCAAATATAATGAGGACTACAAAAACAAAACAAAACAAAAACAAAGAACATTTTACTTCATCCATTTATTGTGGCTTATGGATGAAGGCCTAGTCCTACTGGAGTAACCCACTACCAATAAAATCAACGGGAAACATAATTAGCATTCTTTTATAATTGAATTCTGTGTAATTTTGTGTAAAACACAAAAATGTTTGTATTTTATATCATATTTTTGAATAGCCTCTTTGGGGCTACTAATGTTTCTCCGTCTGCACTATTTTGAACTAATGCATACAAGATTGTTGCTCTCTTTAAAACTGAACTGAACTTGAACTTATTTTCTCTTACTAGATAGAGTCACTTTGTTGATGTTTTGCAAACCACAGCATGCCAAAGCCACCATATCTGATGACTGTAACAAGTTTTCACTTTTATTTACTGCCGTTTGTATTTAGTTGGAGGTGAATTGTTGGCAGTCTGAGCTAGTGCAGACAGATAATTGAAGAGAATACTGAGTTTAGCATTCTGTCCAGTATGACTGGCAGTGTTCACAATGGAAACGGTCGTTTGAGGTTTTCAGTTCATACAGTGTGTCACCTCCTTTTGATAATACCTCGTCATTGCTTAGGACGGATAGTTCCTTCAAAGAAAAATATTTAAACCTTGTCTTTAACATGGCCTTGTTTCTAGGTGACAATGAGGACGAGTTGGTGGTCGGCTGGCAGGAGAAATTCTTCAGTCAGGTAGAATTTATATCTAAAATCCTATACTGTATAAATCCCATATCTATAGTGAGAAATAATTTGATGTACAGCAGTTTTTGGTTGCTCTTAGATTTTTTTTCTTCATATGAATACTGTCTTTTGCCTCACTACCACTTTTTGTTCTGGACTCAGTATGAGATGGAGCTGTTTCAGTACGAGTCGGCATGCCAGACGCCGCTGGACCGTCAGTACCACGCAGAGGTCACGGCCTTGAACAAAGGCAAGGGCCGACGGAATCACAGGATTTTCACGTACACCGATCACGACCGCTACACCAGCTGTCTCCCTCTCCACCAACTGGTACGTTGTGTCGCTTCATCACAATTCCGGAAAATTCCAACTTGTACATTTCTGTCTGTCCCTCGGTTTGTACTTTACCTTTTTGTCTCTGGTCCTTCAAGCAAAATTCCTCTGATTTATTGACCACAACCAAATCCAGCCCCACCTTCCTGGCAGAGAGGATGGCCAACATGAGAAACAGACGGCAAGAAAGACGCACCGTGTACGTCAAACCTTTTCTCGGGTTTTGTGTATTGTGTGAAGTGAGCCTCAGTTGGTAGATATTGAATTTTATTGATTCTCGACAGGCATACCGTGTGTCAGCTGATTTAAAAATCACTTTAATATTAAAGTGTAATGAATTTCTTTTGCAGGGATTCTAGTATCCACAAGTCAAAGATCATCAACTGGGAGCCCACTGAGGAGTTTGTGAAGAGCAGTCACATCGTGAATAATGCCATGCAGACCATGCACGTCATGGGAGACCTGGGCCCAAGTGGGAGGTGAGAGCTATAAAGACACTGGCTGAAAACAAGTCATTTTCAGGGGACACTTCATTCTTTTACGTACAAGGCTTCATCATGATGGTTTTCTTTTTTGGATTTGTTTTTGTGGTTCTTTGCCGCATGTAGGACCCCCCCAAAAAAAATTAGCATAGTTTTTACTCTTTCCAGACTTCAATGTCAGACGCAGAGTTTAGATTTAACATTGTACGTTTAATAAAGGATATGCATTTTTTTTCCCTCTCCTCCTTCAGGCTGGGTCAAAAAGAGAACGAGTGTTTGTTGGTAACCATAAAAACAGATGGCCATGGAACAGTGATCGTCAAGCCTGACTTCAACAAAGGCAAAGAGCCCTACAGGTAGCCATAAGTCTGGACTCAACACAGGGATATTCTACCTGAGAGGCCTGAGCAGCTGATTGATTATATCAACATTATTTAATGGTTAATATCGCTCCGGTTTGACTCAAACTGTGAATGTGTATCGTGTAAATGTTAAACAATTGAATGCAAACTGAAATATTTGACATAGCAGATGACTCAAGGTGAAATTTCAGGAACACCAATAGTTTTTACAGCAAAAAAAAAACCCCAGAATGATCGAATGTATTGGTGACAAATATCAGGCCCATGATTCTAAACTGACTACAATCTGGTTTTATGTTGAGATTGTAGTCGTTTGAATTTAAAGGTTATTATAGTGCTGCTTTTCTAGTCCGACCCACTGAGAATGATCTAATGAGAGCTGGTGTGATGTGCAGGATCGTCACAGAGGGGGAGAAGAGAGAAGTGTGGCGCCTGATGTTTGAGAACGTCTCCGCGACCATGAAGCCAGAGGAGAAGGACAGGGAGCAGAGCATGTACAGAGACGTGAGCTGGTCTTTATGGCCTTTACCACGTGACGATGAATGAAGTCAAGCTATAAATGTAAAGACGCAAACACGTTGACTTTTATCTGTTGTAGTTGTACATGAGGCACAGAGAGTATCTCAACGGCCTTGTTGGACAAGACTTTGAAATGGTAAGAGGTGCATCAAATGTCCTTTCATATTGTCAAATAGTGAGATTTTACTATTAACATCTAAAATTAATTGTGTGTTTCTTTAATCATGTTTAACAGCAAAAAAGCCAAAATTTCTCAAGTTTGAGTTGTAGATTAGACTATTTCAGAACTTGTGGGTTTGATAAATTCCTCTTTTGCAGCCTCCAACAGGGATTCTACGTTACATGATGAACGGAGAAATCGGTGCGTGGAAACACCATCCATATTTTGGCAGACATCTCTTCAAATAATCTTTAATAATCAGATTCTTTTTCTGTCTCCCCAGTCTGTGCTAAAGGTTTTGAATATGATAACTTATACATCCACTTCTTCATGGAGCTGCCCAACAGTGAGTCACACTCTAGTTCAGATCGTATTTCAGTAATCATTTTCATTCATTAAATGTAATTTATAATTCATATTTGTTTTTTGTTTTTTTGTTTGTTTTTTTTTTGGGTTGAAGGCTGGACCAGTTTGCCCTTGCAGTCTCTGTCGGGGGTGACCCAGACCTGCCAAACCAAAACATTTGGAAAGGTGTGTATTCAATGTAAAAAATCCAGCTATCGTCTGTGGACATTTGTTAATGCCACAATTTATTTATTTATATCTGCGGACAGGAAAACGTGGCTTTCTTCAGTTTCCCGTTCAGCTTTGAGGCTTTCTACATGAGTGAAAAAGAGGGTCATGGTTTGTAACAGCTCCACAATGTCGTGTTTAAATTGTTTCCTTTTTTTTAAGTTTGGAATAACACAGAAGTTTTGACGTTTTCAGAATCGATTCCTCAGTGGCCCGTGCTGTACTTCAAGGTTCTTTCTCTGGACTCGTGGCAGCGTTTTCGAACGGAAGGCTACGGATATCTGCTGTTTCCTGCTGCGCCTGGTAAGCTTTGTGTGGCGAAGATCTGGTGGATTTAAATGACCTTGGAAGCGGTAGAAATGTGAAAACAGTGGGAAAGTTTTATATTTTAGGCTTCGAATTTTACATTTTTGATTGAATTTGTTGAGATTCGAACCAGCGATCTATGAACACAAGCTCTTTTCTCTCACATTTACGCCACTGCTACTCAGAAAATAATCATATAATACTAATACGTTATATCAAATAATGGCCTTTCATAAAATTCACATTTTCTCTCTAAAAGCAACGGAACAGTACCTGCTCTAAAACTAGAAACCTACTAAGAACAAAGATTATAAGTCAGTCAGTCAAACGTGATTAAAATAGCACTTCTTATACAATAAACGTGACCAAAATGCTTTATAGGGTAAAAACAAAAGATTAAAAGGCGGGTGCCGGAGGATCTGGGGTTCATGTTGCTTCATAAGATTAAAGTAAATCTATAAGATAAGCGGGCACAACATTATTAAAACTTTTAAAAACCACTAAAAGAACCATAAAAAAATGATCCTGAAAGACACAGGGAACAAAAGCAATGTATTTAAAACTGGAGTGAAATGAGTTTGCTTTCTGATCCTCGTCAACCCACCGGCAGCATCTTCACTGGGTTCTTCAGTTTCCTCCCACAATCCAACACCTCGCTTGTTGAGTTAATTGGTGACTTTATGATGAGATCACATCTGTCCACGATGTAGCTCACCTTTCACTGCGTGTAGGCTGAGATAAGCTCCGTCCCTTTCAACGAGAGCAAATTCTACAGCTTTAACACGATCTGTCAATTTCACACACGCAATCACTCATACACTCACAAAACAATACAAAACATGGCGGTCACATGAAAACCACCAGGGGCGACTTTGATACCTTGGTATTAGAAAATTATCCAGTTTGAGCCATAATCTCCCGGTACTGAAGATGCATGAATAATTATCGTAATTATGTTGAAATGTCTATTGATGCTGGTTGAATATTTTCAACATTTTGTGTGTGTGTGTGTGTGTGTGTGTGTGCGTCAGGTAAGCACACAGTCACGTGCCACACATGGAGGCCGCTCCAGACGGGGACAGTCTCTGCTCTGAGGCGCTTCTTCATCGGAGGTTCTCCAGAACTTGAGGATCACAGCTACGTCAGAGTGCCGGGGACGTATAAGGTGGGCTCCAAACTTGTAAAAGAAAAAAAAAAAACAAAAAAAAAAAACAGTTCACCAAAGATATGAATGAATGAATCTGTTCTACGTCCTGGTGTGGCTGAAGGGGGAAAGGCTGAGTCGCTTCGGCTTTTGCACAGAAACCACAGGAAGCGTGACCTTCAATCTGCACTGCATCCAGCAGGCCAGGTGAGTCTGAGGTGGAATAGACCAGTGAAACCGTCCTCACCAAAACAGCCAACCCTGTGATTTCCCACCACATTAAATTTATCTGGAGCCACAAAACATGTTTGACCTTTAAAATGAGGCCGACTCAGCCTCTAAAGTTTCATATATACAGAAACACGAACAAAAACTGTGTCTTATGTTGCATTTATGAAGTTTCAATTATGATTTAGGATGGCGAACATTTCATTACATCCTCAGCTGTTTTTGTACCTGATTCTAGTGGTTTCATCCTTCTTTTCCAGCATTTTTCAGACAATTCTGACATTTTAGAATTTAATGGAATAGAATAGAATAGAAATACTTTATTAACATTCCTTTAAGCACCATGCCACACAGCATAAATAGAGAGAAAGTTGAACATCAAATAAGAATGAATTACTTTAATTACAATGAGTCTCCATTGACAGCATATACACCTTGTTTTATTTTCAACATTTCACTGAAACCTTTTCAAACTTTTTAACGTTCAGTCATGAATCTAGCATCCAATCCTCTTTGGTTTGCATGTTTTGCAAACCAAAGAGGCAAAACAATGTCATTCTCCAGAACACAGAACAAACCAGACTATTCAAAGTGACCTCATACTGTATGAACAAGACAGAAATCATTGACATGGGCATTTTTTGCTCTGTAGAGTTGTATATACATACATAAAATGTAGATTACAAAACAAAAAATAAAAAATGTGAAAAAAAGATACAATAAATAACCAAATAAAAAACAGAATCACATTGTTATAATGTGCAGGACTGAATTCATGTAATTTATCTTTATTAAATAAGAAAAGTCTATTTTTGTGAGTTTAGTCTTGTGAATCACTTTCATTTGTTAACTTTATGCCTTTTTAGTGAGGAAATATCTGAAGCATGTTAAAATGTGGCTCAGCTAAAGATGAATCAAGTTACACCTCATGTCAAACGTTGAAAGTCAATAAATAGAAATATCACTAACTTATTGCTCATTGATCATTGATGGAAAAATGTGTTGTTTCACTTGCTGTACTTTGATTTATTGTTTGTGCGTTTGGTGTGATTCAGGGCCTTTGTCGATGCCGCCATGATGACCAGGAGGAGACAAAAGGTTTTCGACCAGCTGGGAGGATCCAGTCAGCAAGGAGCTGTTTGTACGATCCTCGGTAAACAAGCGGAAATGTTTAATTTTTTAGTATAACTAAAAAAGAATGAACTGAGAGGGAGACGTTCTTATTGGGACACAAGTTTGCTCATAACTTCCAAATCTGGGGTGTTGAACTTGTGGTGGAATCTTTTGGTGAAATCTAGATCTTCTTGCACAATTTGGACCTGAAGCCCCAAAACATTTGCAGAAGAATGACGAGTAGCGTCGGATATATCTTAGAGCTGCGTTTTGCTTTTTTATTCTATGTTGTTTATCGGTATCTCTTCCCTCCATCAGAGGCCTTCCAGAGGGCGAAGAAAAGAATGCAGGAGACTCGAGAACGTCTTCCAAGAGACATCGTCTGCTCCGTGTCACAACTCCAAAACGAGTCCTCTGCATAGCGGCGACACACAGTTGTTCACTCACCCTCTCAGCAATGTGAGCAACTTGCCTGTACTTTGAGATTAAGAGGAGAATTTCTCTCCCCAGCAGGTCTGAAGAAGGGATTGTGTTGTGTGCAACTTGTGAGAACTAACCTGAACAAGGTGTAAATGATCTGTTTGTTTAGAGAAATAATGGTTCGAGTAAAGCCCACATTTATTTAGGAATTGATAAGTCAATATACCTGCTTCAATACAGATACAGTTGCAAAAGAGAGTAAACTATTTTCAAAGATTTTTATGTATAGTTTCTATCCTTTTTCTTATTCAACAATGGACTTTATTTTGTTTTTAATATAAACTGTTTTTCATACAAACCAATGCCACTGTTTTGTGTATTTCTTAAATTGAACCACTTACATTCAAATGTTACACTTTAAATTAAATTATATTTCCATAGTTCCCAATGCAACACAAGCACTTTTACAAAGATTACATTGGTTAGTAGAAGGAAGATGCTCTTTTATCTGGATGTTAGCACTTAACAGAATAAATATATTTACAATCGTTTAACCTTTATTACTGTAACAGTTACTATTTTCATGGCAGTATTTGTCATGATAGTTTTTTTGTTATTTAAAAAAGCAGGTTTACAGGATGGAGGTACTTTGAGCTGACCTCTCTTTATGCATATGCACCTTTATGTGGCACAGACATTATATATGGATCTCTTTGGGTGATAAAATATACAAATGAAGTCTGTGTGGCAGAGAGGTGATTAAGCCCCTGATGGGAATCAGGTGTGCTGCCTCGCCAGACACACAATGTGACAGCCGGGATACACAATACAGAATGTGTGTTTGAGTTTTCACTTTTGCTGTAATTTGATTGATTAAGTATGACGCTGGGAAATTCTGACTCCATCCTTCTGTGGGGGAACCCGACGGCGGTGTGCACAATTACCACACTGGCTCCTCATGTGTGTCCGGGCAGCTTCTCCTTTATGGGCAGCGTGCTGAGGCAGCACACCTGATTCTCATCAGGGGCTTAATCACCTCTCTGCCACAGTTTGATTCATAAATATGAGAAGTATATGATCAGGACGTCACGTGTGAAAGTGATTGTGATCCTTAATAAAACACTGTCCAAACTATTCAACAGATAGGACATGACATTTATTCCCTAAAAAAATGTATTTCTTTAGAATTTTCCTACGAGTTGCACATTGTTTTCCCATAGTTATGACTGTTGTCTTGTTTTTATCTGCAATTGTTAAAAAATTTATTTGCCTATTTGACAGTTGCTGCCTCAAATGTAAGTTTATTTTCATAAAGTATCCGTAATTGATTTTCCGACCATAGTTTGATGATTATTTGCTATTTCTAAGAATATATGTTTCCTACATTTCTATAGTTGTTTCTTTTACTGAAGATTCCAGCTAGGAACCGACCGCTTGTGTTGCATTCACTGTCGTGGGGAAGAAGTGTCGCAATAATGGTCACGCCCGAGATTTCTAACTATATTTCTCAGGTACAGCTAAGCTACAGCCAATATGATGCGTATAACTTTTTTTACTGTTACCATCTTGGGATTAAATAAGTATTGACGATGTGAATGAATGGAACAGCTTCACCCACATTATCCTTCCTGTTCCGCAACATTTCACCACGGTTTTCCAGTTCCCCTTGTCTTTGAACGCACCACCACAGTCCTGATTCTCCATCTTCCTCGAACCGGGCAAAGGACCAGCCTCAGTCTTTTACTCTCTCAAATATTCACCCACGGACCGACACCCCACCAGGTCTCTCTTATATATTTCCGAATCCACTCTCTCTGCACCGTTTTTCTGTCTCTATGTTTGTGTGATTTCGTATAGATTTGCAGCTGATCGTGTAGCTCCGTTGTGACCTGCGCTGCTGTCAGCGGCTCTGGAAACAGGCCCGCCGGTCACATTCTGTTTAAACGCTCATATTTACAGCATTATTTTTTTTTTGTAATAAAGTGACATTTCTGACGGAGATAAGCTCAATGTTGATACCTAAATCCTCCGCAGCGGGTCGTGGCATTGTGGTTGATCTCCGGACGTAGCTGCTGTGTTTAGCATGTAGCTAACGTTAGCATGGGCTCCGGTTGATGGGAGCTCAGTGGATGATGGAGAGGTCACAGGCTGCCCCACAAACAGGCTAATTTTAATACAGATAGCTGCTTTAAGTATAAAGGTAGATGCTGACATAAAGAATGGGCAGCTAAAATGACATTTTAAGGTGTTTAAATGCGTCGTGCTACAGTTAAACAAGCTACATCTTGACTTTGCTTTCATGCTTGAAAATGTCAATACTGTTCAAGACAATCGTGGATCTTTACTTTTCATCGTTTACTCAGGGTGGGCTGGTTTTGGACATGTGCAGATGGAATTTAGAACATGTAATAGATAAATGTTTCAGAAGAGAAAGGTCTGTGGATGTAGTGGTGAAGGAAGACACGGAGATGGTTGTTTTAACAGTAGAAAAAGCAGATGATCTGATGTCGTGTCTCCTGAAAACAACAGCAAAAACAAAGTAAAAATGACTGTAATTTCAATTGGATATTCCTGCCTTCATCCTAAATTAGCTGGGATTTCATCAAAAGCCCTGCAACCCTTAAAATGGCACAGCACTGTATGTTCAGTTTTTATTTGTGTCCTTAAAGGGCATTTTGTGTTGCAGTGAAGGAGAAAACATAAGGAACGCACACGTGTGTTTAACAAATAAAAATCCAAGGATAATACAGTGTGCTGGGGAAAGAGCAAATGCATGTTCTGCCTGGAATCATACTCATTACATGAACCACTATGTTGCTCACAACGATCGGAAGATATTCTGAATCCAGAGACTCTCAACATCTGAGCAATCACAATATTTCATATGCAACAATCAGCTACACAAAGCAAATACAGATTTATCTGCTATGGCATCTGATTTTTTTTGACTCAAGTAACTCATGAGATTGTTGGTGATTCTGCATTTCACAACTAATGTTAGATTTAGGAACGTTAACAATTATATATATTTTAAAAACTGAAGGGATTGTCCTGTGGTTACTTTTTTTTACAGACTTAAAAGATCACAATCATGACAGACTCCAAATATTTCACAACAAACAAAAAAGGTGAGTTTTTTTTTTTTTTTTTCCCCAGTGTGCAACAAAAATAGATTGCACTTAGGCTGACAGTTTCTTCAAATTGTGCTTCATCTTTCAGGGGAGATCTTTGAACTGAAGGCAGAGCTGAACAATGAGAAGAAGGAAAAGAGAAAAGAGGCTGTGAAGAAGGTCATCGCTGCAATGACTGTGGGGAAAGATGTCAGGTACAACAGAAAATACAACATTTAACCATAAATGTTCATAACTATATCAGCGGGTGATACAATATAACCAATATATATTGGTCAACATGGTAGTATTGTGATCACTGACAATAACATAAGACTTCAACCCTTAACAAAAGTTTTCACACTATTCATGTTTGAAATCATGGCACATCGATCTGCACTTGTCTCCAGAGTTCTTTTCATACATGTTGATATGGTTAATGAAGTCATAATATATTAAATTTATTATTCCTGATATTTATAAATCATTAATTATGAATTAAATTACATACATACACTGCAAAAGAATATATATTTTAACTGAAAAATACAAGTGACATGATCTTAAAAGCTTGGAACTATAAATCATCAACTTAAAAAAACCCCACAGAGGTTTATCTTTTCATTCAGGCAACACTTCTAAGAGAAATTTTAAAAGGGTTTTCTGGTGGTCTATTGACATTTAATGCTGTGAACTGAAGTTTTGCTTCGCTCTCAGTTCTTTGTTCCCAGACGTGGTCAACTGCATGCAGACCGACAACCTGGAGCTGAAGAAGTTGGTCTACCTTTACTTGATGAACTATGCCAAGAGCCAGCCTGACATGGCCATCATGGCGGTGAACAGCTTTGTCAAGGTGACGCCTTAAATTAACAGAATTGATCATTTGTCTACTGTTTTTCAAATGTGAGAATGTTTGATGTTGGCTAACAGAGTTTGAATGAAAGAAAGGAAAGTTAGCAATGATTTCTATTTCCTCTCCAGGATTGTGAAGACCCCAACCCTCTGATCCGGGCTCTGGCCGTACGCACCATGGGCTGCATCCGTGTGGACAAGATTACAGAGTACCTGTGTGAGCCGCTGAGGAAGTGTCTGAAGGACGAGGACCCATACGTGAGGAAGACGGCTGCTGTCTGCGTGGCCAAACTTCATGACATCAATGCCCAGATGGTGGAGGACCAAGGCTTCCTGGACTCACTGAGAGACCTTATCGCTGACTCCAATCCCATGGTGGGTGTTAGATCCATTGATCTTCAGTGTTGTGATGAAAAATTCCATCCTAACAATGAGATTTTTTTTCAGTCAGACAGGTGTGATGATTTCCTCATGGATTATGTTTTGCATTTACTCTGCATCTGCCTACATTTGAATATTATTTGTTTACTGCGGCTTTTTGTTGCTGGAAAACAGCTGAATGTTTCACACGGTTAATTTTCCTCGTAGTTACATGAATTATTTTGATGAGTGTTGCTGCCTACAATCTTCACTATATTTTGATCTAAAGTGACGGTGATGAAACTGCACTTTTGAAGCGATTTCATTAAAAAAGATCTTTGTTGTTTTTAGGTGGTGGCTAACGCAGTGGCCGCTCTGTCAGAGATCAGCGAGTCGCACCCCAACAGCAACCTGCTGGACCTCAATCCCCAGAACATCAACAAGCTGCTGACGGCTCTGAACGAGTGCACGGAGTGGGGACAGATCTTCATCCTGGACTGCCTGTCCAACTACAACCCCAAGGACGAGCGCGAGGCCCAAAGGTACCTGTGTAATGAGAATAGGCCACATTTAAAGCTGTTTCCCATCGGTCGACGTTATTTCTACATAATCTCGTCTCCCCACTGCTCGTGTCTTGAAGTATCTGTGAGCGCGTCACTCCCCGGCTGTCGCACGCCAACTCGGCGGTGGTGCTGTCGGCCGTCAAGGTGCTGATGAAGTTCCTGGAGCTGCTGCCGAAAGATTCCGACTACTACAACACACTGCTGAAGAAGTTGTCCCCACCGCTGGTCACTCTGCTCTCAGGAGAGCCCGAGGTCCAGTACGTGGCCCTGAGGAACATTAATCTCATCGTCCAGAAGAGGTGTGGGAAGGCTTCAGATTTGGATCCCCGATAAACCGATTACTTTCATAGTGTTTACTGGTAATAGTAGTTTCTGGAGTTCTCATGGCGTTTGTTGGTCTTGTGCAGGCCTGAGATCCTCAAGCAGGAGATCAAGGTCTTCTTTGTGAAGTACAACGACCCGATCTATGTGAAACTGGAGAAACTGGACATCATGATCCGCTTGGCCTCTCAGGCCAACATAGCACAGGTATGTTAGCCTTTATGTTCCGTCAGCCGGTGTGCATGGGATTGTAGTTGCATGTTTCCATGACTTGTAGGGAAAGTCAAAGTGAGCGTGTGCAAACACTCTTTAAGAACTGTGCTCTTTCATATCGTTCCATACGTTAGGCTGAACTATTTCACGTTGCAGGTCTTGGCTGAGTTAAAGGAATATGCCACAGAGGTCGACGTGGACTTTGTGCGCAAGGCTGTACGAGCCATCGGACGCTGCGCCATCAAAGTGGAGGTAAGACCGTTCTGATGACCCTGAAGACTTCTCATACGTGTCCACTTTGTTATTACAGGTGCTGAATGTGTTTCTTAACTCCCAGTGACGTGATCCTGGTTTATCGTCTCTTGTTTCTCTCCAGCAATCGGCGGAGCGTTGTGTCAGCACCCTGCTGGACCTGATCCAGACCAAGGTCAACTACGTGGTGCAAGAGGCCATTGTTGTTATCAGGGACATTTTCCGAAAATACCCAAACAAGTAAGATTTTCCGCTTCGAGAAATATTTGTGGTGGTGTTAAAGTAGATCCCTGTCACTCCGATGTGTTCCGTCACATTCAGACAAATCTTGCTGCGATGACTCAGGTGTGTAGTGTAACTTCTGCTGTGGTTCAGGTACGAGAGCATCATCGCCACCCTGTGTGAGAACCTGGACTCTCTGGATGAGCCCGACGCCCGAGCCGCCATGATCTGGATCGTCGGGGAGTACGCCGAGAGGATCGACAACGCCGACGAGCTGTTGGAGAGTTTCCTGGAGGGCTTCCATGACGAGAGCACCCAGGTGGGTTCAGCAGGAGAGAAAAGTGAGGGACGGCACACAGAATGTTGAAATGAACACTGTCGTGTAGATCCAGTCTTCATTAAGGGGTCTTTCAGTCATTCCGGTTGATTGGATGAACATTTTTATTCTGATTAATCATGATATTGATTGAGTTGGACAACCATGAAAAAAGCAAAAATAATTTTTAGTTTTACCAAAGTGCTATAACCTTTCCAAAAGGGTTTGCTTTGACATTCAGTTTATTTACAGCTTTGTGTGTGTTTTGTTCTGCAGGTGCAGCTCACCCTGCTCACTGCCATTGTGAAGCTATTCCTGAAGAAGCCGTCAGAGACTCAGGAGCTGGTGCAGCAGGTCCTCAGTCTGGCCACTCAGGTTAGTGGAAAGTGATGTTGTTAATCAAAAATTGAATCTTCTCATGACGCAGAAGTTTGATGCAGAGCCGTCTTCCCCTGCAGGACTCTGACAACCCCGACCTGCGTGACCGCGGCTACATCTACTGGCGCCTGTTGTCCACCGACCCTGTGACGGCCAAAGAGGTGGTGCTGTCGGAGAAGCCCCTGATCTCCGAGGAGACGGACCTCATCGAGCCCACCCTGCTGGACGAGCTCATCTGCCACATCGGCTCGCTGGCCTCCGTCTACCACAAACCGCCCAGCGCCTTCGTGGAAGGCAGCCACGGGATCCACCGCAAACACCTTCCCGTCCAGCACAGCAGGTAGGGCACAGATGAAATACTTCTTCATACTCTAGCTTTGGCTATTTTTATCGCTTTAGGTTATTTACGTGGTGAAATGACACTTAAAGATGGGTCTGAGTATCCTGGACATATTTAAATCAGTAGTCATCCTTTCTGCCGCCCACAGCATCGATACAGGCGAGAGCCCGGTGAGCAGCGGGCCGGCGGCGGCTATGGACCAGCCCCACG
>OMNM01048125.1:0-11729 GCA_900302745.1 Parablennius parvicornis
AATGTGTTCAAGTGTTGCTAAGGAGAATTTTGAGTTCTTTGCGTGACCTAAAAGCTTAACCACAATCATCTATTTATCACTTCCGTGAGTCTCTGTTTTGCATACCTTAATACAAACAAAGCAAAGATCATACAAACACAGTCAAGACTCGTCTTGGACTGAATTTACCAGCCGTGTCGTTAAAACTCTCAGGCCTCATACACACACTCATAATGTATTCAGGGCAATTACAGGAAGCTATTATTTCACGCCTATGCAGTGTGAAGTGGCAAGGGCTTTATCTCGACTTTTTGGGACCCCCTCCAGCTTTTCATTACAGCCTCTCCAGCCACTAATAGTTACCCTGGGAGCGTTTCCAAGCTGCAGTCAAAAGTTAAAGAATTGGGACAGTGATCTCAACACAGTTTCTGTACTTCCCTCATTGAAATATGAATATGCCAAGAGACTATGAGGCACATGAATGTGTAGGTAGCACATTATCATGGGTGACTTATTGTCCCTCCATGTTAAATCATGTTAAATATTTATATGGACAAAGCCGATTAGATCTTGCTCAGTTATCCCAGACTTGCTATAAAAAGGGGACTTGCTATAAAGAGGGAATACACAAATACAGGCTGATGTACAGGGTGGAATACAGTGAAATATGCATTTTAAATATTAGGGAAAGTGCACACACGCTAACACGGCGTGGATCACTCTTACGGTTAGAAACGAGGTCAGACTCTCTTGAACAAACCAGATGAAAATTAAGCAATGATAAGTGTACTCATACATGCACACACACACTCGCACACACACGCGCACACACACACACACACACACACACACACACACAGCATTTTACAGTTATCTTTCAGTGTTTAATTAGGGGGGTGGTTGAGACAAGAGGAAATCTCATTATCTGCACTCAGCTATTGTAATCAGAATTGCAGTCGGAGCAGCTACACTCTGACACAAACATGCACACACGTGCAGATTCTCTCTCTCTTTTCTTTCTCTCTGTTACACAACCACACACACACACACAACACACACAGACACACACATCCACAGGATATACAATACACTCATGTACAGTATACAAAAGCATAAAATACACTGCGGCACACAGAGAGTTGGATTTAATCAAATATTTACTATACTGCACAATAAACATGTACAGTAGTACATCAACAGGTCAGTATGAGCACAGACAGTTATTTATGATTTACAAATTTTTTCCTGGTACCTGGATTAAAATTGGATACTTTGTCCTTGTGTGTGTATGTGTGTATGTGTGGCCCTGGCATGAGTGAGTGCATGCCTCCTAATCAGTGGAGCCCCATAAACCTCTCAGTGTCTCAGTGGGTGTATTCGAACACCAGATGTGCTTCCCTCTTTCATATCCCATCAAACATTCTGTCCCTTCCCCCATTGAAGTCTTGGATATTACTGGAAGGTCTTTTTTTCCTTCTTCTTTTCATTAAAAGTATCCACTGGTAATTTAATGAGGATGGCGGGAAGGAGGTTAACCACAATTCTGTGACACATTTTGCCTGTAAAGGTAACAGGGAGACAATGCCATGGTAGGCAAAATAAAGGTTGATTTAGTATCAAAATCTTGATAATGTTAAGCTTTGAAATAAAGAAAAATTGAGTTTTCATAGAAATGGCTTCAATTAAAAATAGTTAACTATTTTCTGCATGTATTTTTTAATTGAAATGTCTGTATGTTTATCATCTCTTTCTGAAATACCTTTGATTTGATAACTATTGTCATTTTCTTTTTTTGAATTACATATGCAATCTTTTCATAACCTCCTTTTAGTTAAAAATTTAAGTTTATTGAAGAACACAAGACGTAAATATCCCCTGGCCCCTGGGCAGGTGGCCTGTCGTCCATCACATTAAACACAAAAGGACAGAAAGGCCCCCACACTCTAAGTCTCACCTATAGCAGATTCACTTCCTCTAATCAATCTGACTTGCATGTCATCCAAGCGTGTGAGGAATCTGGATTACCTGGAGGAAACCCATGTGAACACATGAAGAATAGATAAGCTCTCTTCCCTATAGCAACGAATGGGTCACAGGAGCGAAGCCGTCGGTGCGCACAACAAGAGTAACAATGAAACAGTCAGTTAAATCTGCTCATGTTCCCGGGCAGCTACATTTTATGTGGAATTTGTGTGAGATTGCACATGTAGACCGCAAGCAGATGGCAGCGCTAACATGAAAATTAGATCCACGTGACTGGATTACGAGCCTACACAGACATAAGATTCCCTACATTACCCATGAATGAGCTAATGCAGAGCCATATGTAGAACGGAAGAAAGATGACTGAAATTCACTTTTGCTCGATCAAGACACTTCTTCCTTTTTCCGCTCGCTGTTGTCATTCTTTATCTTGCTCCTTTAACCACCAGTGATGAAGAGAGCTAACTTGAATCATCACAGCAGATGAGAGGTTTGGGGCTATACATCTGGTCCCAGCTCTCCATTAAAACATTAAATGCACACAAGAGCCCATTTACAGCAGAAACCGTGAAATATGGATGCATACCTCGGCTATAATGGGGCTCCTTTCTGTGTGTATGTGTATTTGCGTCAATGAAAATATGTTAATGAGCTGTATTTTTCCTGCATTTACAACTGCGTGGGTGTTTCATTCCTTTATTACATCTATAAAGCTAAGCTGTGACGCTACGAGCACAGTGTCTCTTTAAAGCCATCACTTAGAGCAGGAAAGGACTTTGATCATCACCTCAGGACCAAATTGTGACCAAGAAAATGTATGAATAATTGAAACATATGTCTATAAATGATATGTCAACCTGCATATATTTGATAATGCTCACAAATAAGTAATTAGAGCTTAGAATATAATGAAAATGAGAGTGCTTTCACACCTGTTGTTCGACTCAGGCACCATTTACACAGCGATATTCCAATTGACGATGCCTCGTTCGTTTCAGAAATGTTTGGTGTCTACACAGCAATGGCAGAGAAACACCAAACACAGTTTAGTTAGCATTTGTAATGGAGCCACCCATACGTGTGTAAGAGTGTCAAAGAAAAGCTCTGCTTTGGGATCCTGTTTAAAAAAGCGATGGCTGTAATGGCCCCAAGCACCGTTGTCGTGTAAACAGACACCACAAACACGACAAAAGTTTTAAAGTTTCACTCTTTTTTGCCGTCGTGTAAACCGAACCTCAGTTTCGGAACCATGTGTAGGTGTGGTCACCATACTGTTACCAGAGGTGCGATCGAAACAGCTGCATTAATACCGGCCTGAAGAGGGTGTCCAATTTTGCCTCAGGACTCTGGTGGGGTAGAAGCAGCGGATCAAGGTTGTGAACCAAAAACCTCGCTTACCCACAAGTTTTAGACTGAAAAGTTATTTTTATGAATGCACTTGACGTATATAGCACCTTTAAGCTACATGAGAAGCTCCAAAGTGCTTTACATAGTTCATCATATTAACCCATTCACATATCAATGAAGGTTGCAGCCATGCAAGACACTGTCACTTCAATGGGAGCTCTTTGGGGTTCAGTGTCTTGTCCAAGAATACTTTGGCATGTAGACAACCAGCAACCTTCCGATTGGGAGATGACTGCTCCACCAACCATGCCGCCACGTAAGATGAGTTGTCTTTCTCAGTGATATATCAAATATGATCAAAATAGTGAAGGAAAAGGCCAACAAACACAGGCAAAGTCAATGAATGACTAATTGATATTATCCGTGAACTCATAAGAAGGGTGATGTGCATGCTGTGGTTAGTAAACACCTCATAAAAAGAGATTCCAATCACCACACCAAGATGAGTGAAAAATGTATCAAAATGGATTATGCAATTAACAGAAAAGCAGTAAAAGGAAAACGTGATTTCATGTTGAAGTGAAAGGAAGTCAGGTCATGGCCACATAAACTTCCTGCTTCTCATGAAGCCCGAAGGCCATATGCCAGGTGGCCGTTAGGCTTGAACAACTAAAGTAAGAGAGGCCATGAATAAAACGACAGTGTATCAATTTACACTTTGGTCCTCATCGAAGATACACACCTATTCCTAGTAACTACCAGTGTGTGCAAAACTTGCTAATGCAAACATTTACACCAAAGGACAACTACTGGCGGACAATTACCGAAACACTAGCATGCACTGTGTGCTCCCCTGAGTAACGTGCTTTTTCAACATTGGCCAAAACAAACAAGTGAGCTCAAATATGTCTGTCTATCACCGTTTGGAACGTGCACGCACACACACTCCAACAGAACAGGACACACACAGACAGACACCATCTGTGTTCAGCCCCCTAACCAGCTCTTAAGTATCCGTGTCTTTCGAGGAACACAACCCATTAGTTTCCAGCGAGACACAGCTTTGGTGCGTAACAGTGTGTGTGCGTGTGTGTGTGTGCGTGTTGTGAGAGGGAACAAGCAAGAGAGAGCATTAGCACTGTGCTACAGCGATAATGGCATTGTGTTAAGGCCATAACCACGTCTCGGTTGCATACCCAGTCATGCTATGTGCCAGCCAATGTTGGAAACTCTATTCGGCTGTGGGACACAGGGAGAAGTCATTACCGTGTCCCTTTAGTCAAAAATGGACAGGAAGGAGCATAGTAGAATGGAGGAAAATACCCCCAAGGCGCCATTCATTGTTTCAGACACACTCAGGAATTGGTCAAGAAATGACTCGCTGCTTTAAGAACAAGCATGAGAAATGCAAAGAAGTAGAATGGAAGTATATATATTTTAGAAAATTACAGTGTGGCCTTGTTGAAAATGTTTATAAATGTAAATTTGATGAGGGTGGATTCGAGGTTTCAAGGTGCAAAATCTTCCAGTGAGAATATGTGACAAAATCTTGAAGGCGCAGCTCTGGTTTAATGTTGTTTTCATGCAAGCCCTTGTTGCTGCTTTCCTTGACATTTCTCATCAATCAGAGAAAGTTGGCGGTGACAATGTTATCGCCTGAAAGAGCAGCTGGGATCTCAAATTGGGTTGTCCAACAAAATGGAATGAACCTCCGAGCCTTTCGCCATAATACCATATTGCACCGCTTCGACTGTTCGAATATGTGCAGGTACCATAATCCTCTGTGCAGAAGGTGTCTAATAAGCACAAATCTGTTGCTCAAACTGCACTTCCTGGATCCGTTTTTATTGTCTCAGCGGTGTCTATAGAAGCATGGCACCTTGAGATGTTCTTTGAAGCAAACTGTGTTCTTTGTGTAGTCTGATTTTATGTTTGGAGAAAAGTAAAACACGGAGAACAATGTAAGAAAAGGTTGCAAGGAGCTGACAGCTGCACTAACATGATTTTATCCCAGAAGCAATAAAGAACTGACACTTCTTATCATTTTGTTTTAGAGTGCACTGTATCGGTTTGTATACTGGCTTGTATCTGGTGTGTCATTCACCCCTTTCTCATAAAAGCAATGACAAATAATCCTAAAAGTTTGACTCAAATGGCACCGCTGTATAATCGCACATCCAGTCTTTGTGCACCTTAAGCTGTAATGTTTATCTTTACATGTGTTGTCTTGTCTAATTCATGGAAATTTTGTCAATCGGCTTGAGCTGTAAAACATCCATGCACAACAAAACCTTCCTAACGTACATATGATAACGTCTAAAAGTAGATATTTAGTAAAATGAGGATTGCTATCAGCTTTGTTTGGCCAATAAAAATGCAATCCCTGATCACTTAAAGTCACTTTCACATTAACCGAAGCATCACACTGCGACTGCTCTCAAAAATTAGCTTAATGGTTCAATTTCAGGGTAAAAACGGTATTACGAATGCAAAACGCAGATACATATATTCATAAACTGTTAAACTGTAACATCCATATTCATCGTGTGTTCACCATCTCAATACATATTTAATTTAGATAAGGTGTAGTGTGATATTAGGTGAGTGTGCATACATTTGTTTAATGCCTATTTAGTATGTTAACTAATGCCAGGACTTAACTTTGTGTTGTAAAACATTCCCAAAGTACAAAAAAAAAAAAAAAAGCAGCATTTTTATCAACTCTACATGCTCTTGGACTAATAATTGTTACACCTGAAGCTATGCAACCTTTGAAATGAAACACTGAACCTCCACGTTCATTGAGCTGGTCGAAAGCCGAGGTTTTTGTGCGTGTAAATAAAACACAGCAGTATAATGAACCAAGAGAAGACAAGTGAGTTGATTTATTTAAAATACAATTTCAAAACTTTAACGTGGTATCTTTGTTCAACAAGTGTCAAATCACACTGTGCTCTGATCCGTGATTACCCTGCCTGCAATTCAAAATAATATGCTTTAAAGGTGGAAAGTTCACAAAGTAATAATTGGAGGAATAATCTTTATCAATGGATTCTTATGAGAATGTTTTACCTCAGTTAAAATGTTGTTGAAATTTTCAGAATTCAAAGCAGCTATGTTCTCTATTGTGTGTCTGTACTAAACCTTTGCTGCTCTGATCTTTTTAATCACTAATAGATGCCTGTTGTCTCGTTCCCCTCCTTGATTATTTTCCCTTTTCATTAATCTATACTTATTTTGTCTGTTTTGACAGGTCTGAAGTGGCAGGTGTAATCAACAAGGAAATGTCTGAATACATTTTCTGCATGCTGTGAAGGGTATACGTGTGCTCAATACTTTGATTAAACTGAATGTCAGGATCGGTTTGGGTGTGTATGTATTGAGCAGAGAGATGTAATTTGTGTACCGGAGCATTTCAATGCCATTTGTTTTGATGAGGCTGCACAGCGGTGGAGTGCTTAGCTTGCTTGTCTCACAACTAATAGAACTAATGTAGTCCCGAGTTTGAATCGGGTCTAGCTTTCTTTGTGGAGTTTGCATGTTCACCTTGTGTGGTACTCTGTGCATATGTGTATACATGTTTGCATGGTTTGATTTTCCTCTTACTGTCTAGAATTCTGTGTCAATTAGTGAGGTTAATCATTTTTCAAAAGGCATGAGTGTGTTTGTTTGCTTTATCTGCTGGGATCAGATTTTTTAAGCTGTATAAAGCAGTTTACCCCAGGGGTGGTAAACACATTTAGGTTCAGGGGCCACAAACAGTCCAATTTCATTTTGAAGGGGCCAGGCAGTTAAAATATTATCATAATAACCTTCAAATGTTTACTGTTTCTTTGTGGGGGAGAGTGTATGTGATGAAAATATCTACATTTCCTCCCCCCCCCAAAAAAAAACAATTACTACAAAAAAAATAATCACAAACTTTAATGACGTTCTGGTGAACAATGCAGTGAAATATTCCCAAAACTGTTACCCAGCTTTCACAAAAGAATCGTTTGTATCTCAGCTCGCGTCTCAGTGTTATGTTGTGCCTCCGTCTTAAGAATTTTTCAAGAATTGTTTACTTTAAAAATCTTTTTAATGTGCCTGGTGGTTTGGCGGGCCTGATTGGGGCCTCTTACAGGCCGGTTTTGACCTGCAGGACTTATGTTTGATTATTATCAGAGGATGGTTTAATGGATTTCAATGTGCACTTTCTCGTATTTAGCTCTGTCTATAAAATTGTGTGTGTAAGATTTAAAAAAAAAAAATGTGTCTTTGCAGCTCGGCTGTTCTGGGAAAATAAAAATGAAGAAAAACGACAGTTTTGTTCCATCACTATCATAATGAAATCATCAATTTTCCAGTCCAGCAAAATGCTATTTTGGTTATAAATGACAAGGAACCCAACCCATATTAAGATACCACACAACAGTGTCTGTCAGAAAATATATCTTAATTAAGCTCAAACTCTAGTGGTTTTTCAGAAAATCCTCACATAGGCTTCTTATAATAACAAAGCTCATAATTCCGTTGGCTTGGCATTGTGTTTGTGTCCTTATTTCCTCAGATTATCATGGCCTGTAATATTGGCTTTGAAACAAGGAAGACCTTTTTTTATCCTCTGAAATTTTAGCAGCATTAGCAGCCCAAAGCTTCCAAAAGCATTGTCAGATGGAAGTGGGAGCACAAAAAAAAATTGTTTTTGTGCTCTGATCCCAATCCTCCTGTAAATATAACTGCAAAAAACAAACATTTTCCTGGGCCTTTTCTTGTCTTTAAGTGCTAATGGTACAGCCGCAGGCCAATTTTGTCCAAGGACCTCTTTTCTGTTGAACAATGAACAGAAAAAAGGAAAAAGAAAAATGAAGAATGAAAAGCTTAAAATGAAGAAAAGTGTATTTGTGTGAATTTTTGTGAATGAGGGGTTGTACAGACAGGCTCAGTATACATAGCAATAATAAAAATAAGAAACATAAACTGAAAAACTAGCCCTCAAATTTACTGTCACAGAAAACAATACATCTCTCCTCGCTCAAGAAAAATAACCCAGACAGTCCGAATCAGCAATATTCCCATAAGGTAAGTAAGAAAGAAATATATGAGCCAGACAAAAAAGTAGTCTTTTTTTATTTTTTTGAAATCCTCTGTGGATTCATACTCACAGAAAACACTCAAACTATTTCTATAAACTGTAGCACTTCAGAACGTGTCTGAATTATGAAAATATGAGACAACAAGATCAGGCCAGTAGACAGTGGTGCAGCGTTTTATTGTAAATTATGTGCTAGGGAAAATAATAATGCATCATATTAGGCAGGTGCACTCACACTGTACATTTTTTATTTCTTTTTTTTAAGGAAGGAAGTTTAATTATCAAAACGTGACAACTGATTTTCTCAAACCCGTTTTGACTTTTACAGAAGAGGAACACACACATCACTGCTGCCCACTGATGATCACTACTGGAAGTTTAGTGACATGAAATGAAAAGACACTGCTGTGTGTAATCAAATTTATTCATAGCCTCTTTATTCCTGACAAATGCTGAAAGATTTGGATGATGCAGTATTTTCACAGAATTTAGGGGATGCAAATACTACGAGGTGTGGACCGCAAGGTGATGGAATAGTTAGCAACCCCGCTGCAGAGCAGGAATATCCCCAGCTCCAGTCTGAGATTCAGGGTGTGGACGTTACATGTTCACTATGTGCATGAGTGAGTTTTCTCAGTGTGCTCTTGTTTCCTTCTACAGTCTAAAAACATGAACGTGAATTGGTGAGTGATTGTCTGCGTTTGTCCTGTGACGGATTGGCGCGAATGCAGAGCATACCTATCGGTTCCAAGGCCATGTGACCATGATCTGTATGAAACGTTTTAGAAAATGTGAATTCAGAAGACTTGGAAACAAACAGAAAGAAAAACAATCTTAAACTTGTGCATCTCTCTTATTTGTATAAAAGTATGTAGAGCAGCAGCATCCTCAAATTATTATGGAAGAGATGTGCCACAGAGACAAGGGAATGATGAAAAAAGAGAGATAAAAACAGTTTAATACGGTGTAGAGGAGAAGGAATAAATGCATGGGAGGACAAAATACAAACCTCCTCATTAACCTCCGTAAAAATATGGGCGGTTCGGCACACAGTACATTGGGATGTTACCATCATATTCAATATTCTATCAAAAGTAATTCCTCATTAATAAATCACTGTGAAATCAGGACAAGTGGCATAGCAAAGTAGTGGTAAACTGTCTGTGTTTTCAACCCGAGCGCTCAAGGTTCGGACATTCTTAGTGTCTCCATCTGGATAGTAATTTTTCTGAGTAGAACTTTCCACTTTTTTTTTAAACTATGGCCTGTAATGTGACTGGCAATTTCCGTAACAGACGCCAGTGAGAAGAGAGGATATCAGGAAATTTGAGCTCTGAGCACTCAGTGAGTAAATTGACTACAATACATCGAAAGAAAATTGTGTCAGACACTTTTGGATGGGGGCGGATGGAGGAGAGCAGCAAGGGTTGCCAAAGAAACAAAAAAAAAAAAAAAAGAAAAGAATAAGCACAAGGGTTGAGGAGGAAAAGAACTTAATCACAGTTGAAAGACTCAGACCTGTGCATTTCTTCACATAATGCAAGGGTGAGTAGCCACAGCTCTGAGAGTAGCGCCCCGTCAGACAAATAAAGAACAGTCAGATGATTGGAGAGCTGGAATCCAAAAGAAAATAGTGAATATGTCGTGTAGGAGAAAAGCAGCAGGACTGAAAGAGGATGTTAATTCTAGCAGATGGAGTTAAAACTTTACATTAGCCTTTCTAGTGTGGGGGTGAGAGAACAAAGACACTCTGTGAACAGGAATCACGATAATTGTGCAATTGCGTATGTACATATGAGCTGAGATATGCACTTTGAGCCGGGATGAGTAACAGGAGGAAGAAAAGGGTCACCGGAGAGTGCGTTAGAGGTGCAGCTCTACAAACAGCTCTCTGACGCAGAGCAACTTCAGGGCAGCCACAATCGTATTTGTTCCATCGGTGCTGGTAGTCCAATCCAGCATACTGCAGCAGAATGAGTTCAGCTAAACTGAGACAGAAGAAAATTATACTCCTTTTGATTTTTTTTTTTTTTAACTAAAAAATATCCAGTTTGTCATATATCTACATTAAGGAGGGAAGACCTTCCTGCAGTTTGTTTACTAACTCGTGCAATCAAGGATGTAGTGTTTGATGAGTAATTCAAGTACGGACGACTGAAAACAGTTCCAGACTGCCGAGCCTAACACCAACATGACACCGACAAGAAGCAGGACCGAGCTGTAACTGTCATGAGTTTGTAAGTTGGGCAGGGTCAATATCGGGGTCTGACATGCACATGCATGCTTCTTGTGACAGCATGTGCAGACATATTTGCTCTCGACTGAACCCACACGCTTGTGGAAAAAAAAAAAAAAAAAAAAAAAAAAAAAAAAAAAAAAGAGACGAATGTGGAGAAAGGCTAAGAGGCGGAACATAAAGGAAAAGGTCAGAAGTTGAAGAAATGATGTGACAAGGTTACGAAGGACAATGAAAGAGGAAAATAGATCAGCTTGCTTGCAGATGGGAGGTTATGCAATGTGAGGGAAAACTTTTTGGGAGATACTCATGAGAATCCTGTAAATATGTGGTATAGCGATGTGGCTTTTAGTAACATGAAGCACAAGAAGCAGAGCTGTAGGACATGTAGGACGTCTGTCACACAAACTTTTGTTTCTCTCTATGACTTTGGCGTGATGTATCCTCCCCTGGACAAAGAATGCTTCTGGACTTTGGTCATTTGTAACAGGTTTATTTTGTTTGTTCGTTTGTTTGTTTGGTTGTGTTTCTACTTTTTTAATTCTGGTTGTATAGTATTTGATGTACATTTACTGAGATGCATTGTGTACTGTACATTGCACTATTTTCTGTGTCATGTCAGGCCTTTCGCCACTGGGTCAGCCTCGCCTGCTCACTAACTAACCCCTCTGAAAACATACACACAAATTGCACACACACAATAACTGCACTCGGGCTTTCAAAAACATAAACCACGGATGTATTGATGATTTAAAACACTGGATTTGAAATGCTCGGTGACGGTGCTCCTTTCACTGCCCTACAGATTAGCTGAAGAGAGGTTGTTTTTTTTTTCTTCCAATTCTCGCTTTGCTGTTTTGGTGGCTCTTCTTTCCACATTAATGTCACAAATTCCATTTTCATTCCCATTTCTTTGAGTGACCGTTGCTCATTGTGTATATAACCGTGCCAAACAAGGGGTTACTACCCCCCACCTCAGCCCGGGGCGGGGGCGGGTGTTCAAGGTGTGTCAAAGGGTCCAAGTTGAGCTGAACGTTTTCAGCTGAACAGCCTCACCATTCTAACAATGCCAGTTTGTAAATGCTTTGGTTTTTCTAAACTGTGTTTTAC
>OMNM01048127.1:0-13874 GCA_900302745.1 Parablennius parvicornis
CTATTAGGAGCTCATCTCTGCTAATGCCTGTATCTTCCTGGCCAGGGCTTAAACACATAACACACGCACGCACGCACGCACGCACACACACACACACACCCCCAACACTCACACACACACACACACACACACACACACACACACACACACACCTCTATGTTGTCCTTCTTCAAATAAAGGGTACCAAGGTTTGTCCAAGCAACAACATTCTGGAAAAGATCAATGCAAAAAGAGACACAATAAGAAAAGCAAAATTTTGAACTATATCGTAAAGATCACTAAATGTAGGGTACATACATTTGGCTCAACTTGTATGGACTTGATGAAGCAATGTTGAGCCAGAGCGTAGTTCTCAAGACCTAATACAACAGAAAAAGTCACAAAAATATATTATTCTAATGTTATTGCTCTGTGAGCATAAGTAGGATACAGCAGTATTGAAGATGGATTAAAAGAAGTGTGAAGAGCATTTAGACAAAAAGCTTCGATATATATAACTGATATTATTTTAAATGTAATTTAATTTAAAATGACACTGCAGTGAATTTGGTTACTAATGCAACATGGTTGTATTCATCATGTAATGTTTGCAGTGCATTAAAATGAATCAAATATAGATTATTTATTTGTACATGTTCGTTGCAACTTTAAAAAATCGCCTCAGAAAATGACTTTTTCGACATATATTGCTTGTACATTCTGAATCACATTCTGAATCAGACGTAGATAGTTCACAACTTAGACATTGTTTCTTCTAATAAGAGGTTTATTCATTAAAGATCTGTGCCAGCCACAGTCACCCTGTTCAGCAATATAAAAGGTATTTAAACTCATCCTGACAAGATGCAGCAATTCTTTTTCTTCAATAAATACAGCAAGCAAGATGAAAAAGAGGTGTTTTTCATCAAATACAGGAAAGATAATACTTGTTTCAAACATGAGTTTCATGCTTAAAATATTTCCTTTTCAAAAACTGACTTAACTCCACCTAACATAAGAGGGAGGTCTTGTATCAATGCCTACATTTCTTGAAAAAACAATTCACAATGGTTAGCAGTGAATGACGATTTCCAAAATGTGTTCTCGTGATTATAACAGCTTCTGTTTTGGCAGCTCTCAGATGGCAGTTGTCACAAAAAAGGGAAAAGACAAAATGTTTGGTTGTGACTCAGCAATATTCAGTAATACTGCATTCAGTTTTACCTTTGCTCATGGAAATCACTCCCAGGGCATTCCAGTAGCTGTGACTCCCACTGTCCATCATGATGGCCTTTTTTAGACACTGAGGAGAAAGAAAAACACGTTAAAAGATCATTTCTGGGAGAAAAAAAAAATCTGCATATATAGAACTGTTGAATCGGATTCTTTTAAGTTGACCTGCTCGGCTTTCTCTAAGCTCTGGTCTTGCTCTGTGAGCTTCGGTTTACTCGTGGCCTGGTGGTAATAGTTGAGTCCCAGGTCGTACCAAAGGCTGGAGACTTCAGGCATGAGCTTTAACGCACGAGCATAACAACTGTGGCAGGAAAACAAGCATTGACTGTTCAGTATCAAAATGTAATTTTTTGTGTCATTCAGTGCTAAATACTGCAATTTTAACTCTGTGACACTCATGGAAAATGTGGCAGAAATGCAATGAATAATGCTGATGGTAGTCATACCTCTCACCGACTTTGAGTGTCTGGGCCCGGTTCAGCCTGTGATTCTGTGTGCTTGGGTCTAAACCAGCCAGGGAGGCGGGCACTAGAACCTGAGCTCTGTTTGGAGACACGATCCGGACCGCGGTGCAAGCGTCTCCCAGAAGCTTCCACAAACAAGACAGGTCTGGCCTCAGCTGTGCAGCTCTGGAAGGCGCATAGAGGTGATATTTACCTTAAGATTTCGCAGCGGCTGAAACGACTCCAAGAAATAACATCGCTCCGACGAAGGTTTGCAAGCTGAGTAAAGGCCTACACGTTACCTGAAGAGATTCTGTATGGCCTGCTGAATGAGGTCAATGGCTCCTCCATCTCTGCAGTCTTCCATTAAAATCTTTGCCAAGGACAACTGACACTCTCCCAGCCCTGAATAAATAACAGCACGGCAGAGATTTAGAGGCAATAAAATAGACAATCTCATCACAAACTAAGTGGAAACACAGGAGCGAATGCTTACCTTTGAGGGCAGGAACGTAGTCCTGTTGTGCTGTGATCAGTGTGTACTCGGCGGCTGCCTCTTTGAACTTGCCCAGCGTCTGTTTGATGGCAGCGGCCTGGTAGAGGCTGTAGATGGAGCTGGGTTGAAGCTGATGGGCCTTTCCAAAAGCCTTCAGAGCTGCTGTGAAGCTCCGGCGATTCAGGTAGGCCTCGCCTAAACACTCCCAGCACACCCAGTCCTCGGGATCAGCTCTCAGTGCCGCCTGCAGGCTGTGGACAGCAATCGCACAATCAATGAAGGTCAAACACTAAAATCATCCTGAAAAAAGTGAAAAATAAAACAATTTTAAAGCTCGTACTCAGCTATGGCCTTCTGATGTTCTCCGACCTTGAGGTAGTAAAGACCTTGTCTCATCCAGGCCCATTTAGCTGAGCCTGGCGTGGCCTTCTCTATCACAGACTGTAGTATTGCTAAGGCAGTATCCTATGAAATTATGAGGGAGGAAATAAAAGAGCAGGAAAACAAAGCAGGGCACGGTCAGGGCAACGGACAATCACCCATTAGAAAACTCAAGTACTGTATATTATAAAATGATGACTTTTGACCGACCAAAGCTACTCACCATATCTCCCTGCGCCATACTGAGATCCACCGAGGCAGCTCCAGACTCAACATCGTCATTATCCAACACAAAGGCCTTCTTATAGCAGCCCTGGGCTCGGGCATAATCTTTGGCCACCTCTCGATAATAATGTCCGAGGTAGCGGAAAACACGACCGAGGTGCGGATCTAACTTGGCAGCCTGAAATAGACAAATTAAGCTTTCAAGTTTGGGCAGTGTTCACTGATCTGGACCAAAGTTATGAGAAAAAAAATACTGAAATATTTCACTCTGCTTCCATAAATGCATTTTTAGTGCTTGACCAGAAGACACACAACTTAAACTAAACTCATACCTTACCTTGTACGTTGAACTCAGAGCAACACAATACATGTGGGGGTTTTTATGGTTGTATTGTTTTTTTTTTAACCAGCTGAGTTGCTTTTAAAACACATAACATTCAAAATTGTGCGTGTCATAAATTCTCCGGTCCATGATATGGCCAAACATCACTCACACACTGCATCAGAGTTGAATTATTTGAAGACCCGCCATAAATCTGACTTAGCTTTGTTCCATGCACAACACATTTTCGATTGCATGATTCCCATTTCTACCAATGTTTCACATTAAAGCAACAAACACACCAACCAGATCAATCCATTTCCATTGTTGACTTTTTCTCTGCAAATGTATTATCTTTCATTTAAGTAGTTTAATCAATCCGTGAAATAAAGATTTAAATTTCAATTCAAATACATGTGTATGTGATTTTAACAATCCTCTCAGAGATGATTAGAAACAGGTGAAAACGTTTGAATGACAATGAAAACTTCCTCAAACTTTTAGCATACAGTATCTGATTGCCTTAATGCTAGAACTGGTTTCACTTGAGCTATTTCAACAGTTGGACGAAAGAAATGTTTGGCCCTCTAATGAAACTGCTCTAACCTTGAGCAGGTGTGTGTGAACTTTGCTTTTGTCTTTACGGGTCTCTTCGCCCATGTCCCAGTAGAGCAGTCCGAGTAAGAGAAAGTACTCCGCACAGTCTGGGCTCTGGCTGGCAGCCTTCAGGAAACTACGCAAAAATAGGAAAAGAAGCTTTAATGCATATGGATAACTATTTGTGTGACAGTTAATGAAGTAACAGTGTATACAGTATCGACAGCGTTCACCTCTGCTCCGCCAGTTGCTGCTGACCACTTGCTAAGTGTGCCAGACCATCCAGCGCCAGTCCCTGAGCCAAGTTTGGGTTTGAGGCCACCAACTCTGAAGACACCTATTGGAAATGTAATCATTTTAACTTTCACATCTTCAAATATCTAATAGTGTCATCGGCAGAATCTATTTGGAGAAAGAAAAAAGAGAATTTGAACCTTGAGTGCTTCATCAATCTGTCCTTTATTAATGTATGCACGCCCTTTAAGAGCCAATAGGCCGGGGTCTTTTTCAGTGTCGGGAATCTAAATGGAAAGAACATGTACGTTTGACATTTCTTTAGTAGTGATTTTTGTTTGTTAAAACACAGTTCTACATTAAAAACAAAAACAAGTTTCAGGATGCACTCTATACAGAAAGCTTAATGACCTGGTACGCTACCTGTGAAAACAGTTCCAGAGCCTGGTCTGCAGCCGTTGCTCCTTCACACCTCACAGAAGCTTCAAACTTCAGCTTCATCAGTTTAACTCTCAGCTCTTTGTCTCCAGAGTCACAACAATTCAAACCTAACAAAGTTAGACACACAGTGAAGTTACTTAGTAGTAAGAACTCTTATCAATATTAGTGAATGTCTGTTCAGGTCTGAGGATATTCTTTCTGATCAGATCTACTTGCACATACCCTGGGAGCAGGATGCAGCACTGTGAGCGTATTTGTGTATTTTAAACTGAGCTTCGGCCAAACTGTACCACCCGTTGCTTGAGCTCGTTTTCTTTAGCCCTGGTTAAACAGAACCCAGAGGATTTGTCAAAACTAATGTCAATTACAGAGCAGGTTACATCAAAATGTATCCCAGTACAAAGCATTCCAAGTACAATTCACACAAAGATGCAGACTCCGTGATTTGTTGGTGTGAAACTAACCTTGTTCAAGGTCCTTAATAGCATCTGCATACCTTCTCTCTTGTAGTGCTTTTGTACCCAAACCTAAGCGACCTAATCCGTTGTTAGGGGATAGATCCAGCAGCTTGGAGAAACACTCAACTGCATCCTCGATCATGTTACCTGAAAATAAAATTGTATCAAGTAATATTGACAAATACACACGTTGATTAGCAGGTGACAGATTCGCATAGGACTTTGAATACGACTTGTAGTTTCATGAGAATGATAACGCATTCATACCCGTTTTAAGGTAATGACAACAAAGGACTTCGACAGGATAACTTTGGTTTGGGTAGAGGGACATCATAGAGTGACACGCCTCCTTCATTTTGGCTTCCTCTTGTGGAAGCTGCAGTGAGAATAAATGTACAATTGCCATGGAATTTTTTATTGTACAGTTATTTTATTGTACAGTTTTTAACTATGGCACTGATGCTTGGTTTTTAAATGAGGCACTTAATTTTTATTCAAACTTTTACTGAACTGCTTTTACCGGATAGATTATTATATGTGACACTGACTGACTGATTATGTTTTCTCTTTTATTGTGAATTTTGTCTTTTAAATGTTACAGCGCACTCTGAGCTCCTCTGCACTTTCTCTTCCAATGTGGTTTCATACCACAAATGGCAAATAAACTTGAAATGGTTCAAAAACTTCAATCAATTCTGGATTTAATGTGACAGAGAAGACTAAAAATGAAAAGATGTACTTACTTTAGAAAGGCATTTAATATAATCAGTTGAGACCTTCCTATGATCTTCTCCTGGTACAACATCCATGAGAGCAATGGCCTTCTCGGATACTGTGATTAGCTGATGACCACAAACAAACTGGACTTGTTACAGATTTATATAGAGTACCAACACGACCATGATTTTTCCTCATATTTCAAGAATATTAAATTAGGGAGTTTTACATGTTGCTGAGTTTCACTGTCCAGCTCATCGTCTTTGAGGCAGTCAGTGAGGAGCCGGGTCATCTGATCCAAAAGCTGCACCAACTCTTTTTTGTCCGCAGCTTCTTCCTCCTTCAGCTGAACGTGCTGGAGCCAAACCTTCACCAACTGTACATATATGGATAAATCACAATGTGTGCATAAAGTGTTTTTAAAAGTTTGTAGTAACACGTGTTTATAACTACTCACCTTCAAATATTCTTTGTCAGACTCATAAATGTCTGACAGCTTTTTGATCACCTCATAACACTTGTTTTTATCAGAGCTGTGAAGGAAAAATATGGAAGAATATGAGCTATACATACATATTTTACATCAAGTTTAAGAGAAGTCTCTAAAATCTATTTTATATCTTACCTGGCATACAGCTCAATAAGCTTCTGATAGATATTAGGCAGCTCAACTTTGAAATCCCACTGATCTGTCTTTTCATAAAGATTCGCCAAACCCTAAAAAGAAGGGAAATATATTAGTAGTATACAATTGTTCTCATTTAAGGTCATTTGGTTATCATGAGTAAATTAATTGCGACCATTAAGAGATCCAAGGATTAAACTAAAAGTTATCAATCTTTACATTCCATGTCTTACCTGCCAAGCCAGCAGTTGCTCAGGCTCCAGCTCCACCGCCTTCTTGTAGGCTGTTTGTGCCTGATCAGGTTGGTCCAGCTCACTGGCTGCCAGGCCAATAAATACCCAGGCATTATAGTTGTTCTTCTCAACTTTCAAAACACTCTGAAAACAGATGGAGGAAAGCTTGTCACACATCAACAGTCTTGATGTTTGGAAGTGGTCATTGTATTGGTATTCATACCTTGCAGTGTTTGAGAGCCTCTTTGAACTCTTTGTTTTTAATAGACTCTCTTGCACTTTTCAGTGCGGCTTTCACTTCTTTACTGGACATCTTGTTGTTTCCTGGAGAAAAATAAATAAAACAAACAATCATTACAAAACGTTCCTATCGTTCCAGCAGCCTGACAGCTGTCAACACAGAACATGATATCATCACAGCATCCGCTTATGGAGAAGTCTGAATAAAGCATTGACTTTAATCAACGTCACACTTTTAATAATAACTCATTTTATTAACAAAACGTTTAGTAGTTTCGTTTTACTGAGCATTAGATGAGCTGAATATTAGCATTAGCTGTTAGCCTGTCAATGTTCCCGAAACAAAACTTTAAGAATGAAAGCAGTTCTCAAATGTTCTTTTATATTTCACGCACAGTTAATTCATTTCATTCGGTTGAGCGCGATAGTTTTAGGTGTTGATAATGTGCATAAAAGTTGGGACACCCACTATTTACGTCGTCAACTCTCGCCGAGTCTTCCAGCGTGACCCGGAAGAGATGATGACATCACACAATAGCTTTTCAAAATAAGTACTTTTGTAAAGGCTAAGAGACTTTCTTGACAAATGTCAGGGAATGTGTTGTTTGCACTATTTGATGACTGTTTGTTGAAAGCAACTCTATTTATCTGATAAATCTTTCATTCCTGATGTAAGAGCATTATATTCATTGTTTCAAATAAAAAAAGCATATTGTATTGCTTTTCATAACAACTTTAAATATTACATTTTCTTAAACATTCTTACAAACTAAAGGTGATTAAAACAGTAGAAACCTGCACTTTACTGAATGTATTTATGTAAAATCAAACGCCCAAGGATGAGATGCAACCTTTTCTCTGTCTTTGTTCTTTTTGTCTATATTCAATTCCTAATCTTTGCTCTATGTGCTGTTCATATTCAACAGTGATAGATTTACACTGAAAACAAACAACTGAAAGGATGAAAAAAACGAGCAACGACAGAGGCACACATAGTAAAATCAACTTTAAAATTATAAAGATGTATTTATCTTTTGAAAGCAAAACAATAAACACTGACAAGATAAACTGTTGCACAAAACACACTACAAATTGTGTCTTTAGTTTCAGTTCACCTAATCATTGTAATGACTATCTAAATATTCTTTAAAAAGAGGAATAATGGGCTACTCACTTCTTTTTAAGCAAACGGCGTACTACTTTGTTTCTCATACAATCTGAACAACAACAATAAATTGTTGTATGGTACAGTCAAGGAGGGGTTATTTACAAATAAATAATAGTTAAATCCATTAAAATAGATGGAGGAAATATTTTCTAAAAATAATAATAATGAAGTGAAGGATTGTGCAGACATATACATAGTAAAGCATTAATGACTTGTTAAACAATGGAAGTTCTAGACATGTAAAGAAAATGGGAGGATCCAAAGAGATTTTAAAGTGTTCAAAAATGAAGCATGTCTGATTTTCTCATGCATGTCATTCCTGCGTGATAAGCCCTTGATAGTAAAAGATCTTGGGTAATATCTCTGCTCTTATAGCATAAGACATCATGTACATCTGGGACCAGCCCAATCCTTGTATGAAATATGTATCTATTTAAATATGAAAAATAATCCTAATTATTAAATTATTCCTCTTTCATTTCAAAATATTCAAGTACATATTTTAAAAAGGGATACCAGCTCAATAAACGTAAAAGAAAATCTAAATGATAGATATTGTCTTACAGTAATTTAATATGTGTGGAACTACCAGAATGATCCGTCGAGCCACTCATTGACAGCTCTCTCATTGGCTAAAACGTCCTTTTGCCAGTCGACGTGCCACCTGAGATTAGCTATGACCTGGCTGTAGTTTCCCTCCAGACTCCTGCGCCACTCAACAAATGCGTTCTTGTTGTAGACATGGACAGCTGCAGAGACTTCTGGATAGTCCACAATACTGAGCAACACCTTCTCAAGATGTGCCCGCACATGCGGGAATTTCCGAGCCACATTGTGAAGCTCATCCTTATCCACTGTTACATCTAGAAGAGACAAACATTTAAAGCAATAATAATTTTTTTTCTGAATATGATCAGTGTCTGAAGATGAAGACTCACCAAAGAGTTGTGGGGGGACACTCAGGCCATCTGCATAGGTGATGTATTTCCATCGGCCACTCCTCAGCATGTATGTGGAGACGTTGACATTACAGCCATGATATTCACTCAACACCCAGTCTGGATGTTGCTTCTTACTGGAGGATCTGGTCACCAAAGGGAGGAGGGAATGGCCACTCAGATTACCGACAGCTGAAATGGCAGCGATTTCTGCAATAAATTAATAAAATGAATGAGTTACATTGCATCAGAACAATAATTAATATGTCAATTCTCTTGCTTTTACAAACAGCTGTTTCAAATTCATCCACATAATGATATTTTCGATCTTTTTGCATCACTTTTCAAAATGAATTATAATCCTTAAAAGCCTTAAAATTGCCTTACCAAGGACAGTGGGATAGAGATCGACCAAAGACACGAGCTGCTTGACCTGCAGGCCAGACGTCAGCCCAGGACCCATGGCGAGCAGAGGCACGTGGGAGCTGCCTTCAAACATCGACATCTTATAAAACTGACGGTGCTCCATGGCCAACTCCCCGTGGTCAGACGTGAAGATCACAACTGTGTTGTTTACCAGGCCCGTCTCTCTCAGTGCTGAAATCACCTGACCTGTAGGCGGAGGTGATGAGAGACAGAGGGAGCATCAGGATCTGGTAGATATCACAACAATAAAGACAATCTCACTTCTGATAGTGGGGCTGCACTTTAGTATTGCAGTCAGCTCACCCAGCATGGCATCTGCTTCAGCACACATTGCATAATAGAAGGCCCGGATGTTTTTCACTTCCTCCACCGTAAAATCACCACTGCAGTTTTTGGTGAAAGTGGAGTAGTAGTCGACGGGATGCATCGCATCCATAGGCAGCCATTTTGGAATGGAGATGAGCTCAGACGACACCTGCGTGCATGGAAAATGCAGATAAAGGACTTCAACCGTGACAAAATAAGACTCTAACTTTGTAAGAATGAAGACAGAAAAGGAAGCGTGCCTTTTTAAGCCAATATGGTGAGGTACGGAAGGTGGATCCTCCTGCTGTGGGCCCAAGAGACTCCGTCTTGTAAGCGTGAGGCAAGTTGAGACCGAGATAAAGAGCAAAAGGCTGATTTGAGGAAACGGCAGTCTGCTGGATCCACTGTGTGGCCTTATCTGTAGTTTCCCAGTCTTTCCGCATGACCCGCACTGTTGACTTGTTTCCAACAAGTTCAGTGACAGGCCGGCCTTCTTGGCGAAGGAGGAACTGGACGTCTCGGGTCCATGCCTCGACTCGGTTACTGTGGAAAATGCACAAAAGCAGAAGAAACATGTGTAAGGAGCATCTAAAAAATGTGATTCACACAGTCTGTTTTGAATATAAAAGTAGTTTGATGACAGGAAAAAAATAGATCAATGTGGTTTCCTACTCAGACCACAATCACCACACACTCATGTCCTATTTCTGTCAATGCCAGCATACCTGACGGAGTGATCCCCTGAGGTGTAATCCAACTTTCCCATCATCTTGGTGAGATATCCGTTCCTCTCCAGCAAATCCATCCACGTGGTTGCATTCGCATCCAAGCACTTGTAGTTGTTCCAAGACTGAGTGAGATGAACAAACTGGCCGCTCCACATTGCTTAGAATTCAGATTGCACACATTACATATAAAGTTTATGAAATCCTTCTTCTTGCTATGATTTGATTTGAATCCAGGTTTGTCACTTGCCTGCTCTTGAAGGACAGCAGATGGGTGAGTTGGTGTAAGCGTTGAGAAAGGTTGATCCCAGCTGCCGGACATAGTTTATGTATGGAAGCTGAACAACTTTGCTGCCAGGTTCAAATGTCAATCGGCCATCCTCAGAAGAAAACACACAAAGTAAAGAACATATAGGTGTAACCCAGCTGAACTACATGGCCAAGAAAAGATGGAAACACATTTTCCAGTAAAGCCACTCTGTAGTATGGTGCAACCTTCAATACAATCTTTGTCTTCGAATATTTACTGAGTAGGCGATATCGTCAAGTAATTTAAAAAAATCATACTTACAAATGCATCACTCATCACCATCACAATGTTTGGTCTACTGCCATTCTGGCAAATACCTCCACCACTGTGTTGGTAAACTAAAAGTAAAGTCAGCACTAACATGGTATAATAAACTGTTCACCTCCTGCTAGTGATTGGTTTATGAGATAGAGAGATTGTCGTCCATCAGAGCAGACACAACAAACTTCCTCTTTTCCAAAAGATTTTTTTTTTTTTTTATTTGTGACGAGTTTGATTTGTCATTTACATCCTGTGATACGCTTTCAAAATAAGAGAATGGTTTGTTACACTTTTGGAAGAATAGAGTCATTTTTTTAATTTAGGAAATGAAAAAAAGCAAACCAACTAGAGTTTTCAGTATACCTAATTTACATCGAATTATCTTTTTAGAATGAATCTGAGAGGAAACACAATTGAAGCGTCTTTTTTTAAAACATATAATGACAAAGTAGAGTCACTAGAGGGCAGCATTTGTCTATGTATTAAATATACATGCACCAGATGCGTTAAACTGATACTGCAGCGAGTACTACTGCAATATGTTGATGTGTTGTGATGTAATGGTCTGCAAAGAGAGGATACATACATTCGAGAAATTTAAATTTCTAAATATAACAAAAGTGAGATAGTCTGTAAGAGGAACAGTTTTTTTCTTTCATATAACAGTAATAGTAATGAAAATGCTCCCAACAAATGTTTAAACAAACGTGATATTTGATTGAAAATCTAAATTAAACTATAAAGTATATATTTTTTTATGCATGTGAACCATATTTCATACAATCTACAATAAATAAACGTCATCTTTAAATTGATGGTCTTAATGAATTTCATGGTAATCAAATGTTAAATGAATGGCACGAATTTACAACCCACGTTGAGCTGTTGGTAATCAGCTGTTGGCTGAAGCGCTCCATAAATCCTGGCGATATTCAACAGGTGACACTGCAGTTCAGACACAAACACTGATGGCCACAGGGTGGCGTTTTAAGCTTCAGAGTTGTTGTTTTTTCTGTAAACTGGGAGTTCAGCACAATGAGAGCAACCCCCATATATGCATGGATCATTTTAATCTCACTGCAAAACAATATCTGTGCTAGATGAATCTACAAGAAGCATTCCTGGCTTTCTTTTCATCGTTACATGATAGACATACAATGTACTCACATAGTCTGCAGGGCCTGCACAATGAATCCATTATTGTTCATCTTGGTTGTATTTTGCTCGACGTATGCAGCAGTGTGAGTGAATGAAATCACAGAAAAAGAGAGACCGAGATGATGTTTGATTGCAGCATCATCACGTTATGAAGGATAGGAATTGGTGAGTTGGTGTGAATTGCAAATGTGTGACTGTCAAGTCTCTTTTTGGTGGTCCTGCGATGGTCGAGGGTGGCTCCTTTCTTCACTTATAATCAGCTGTGATAGATGGATGGAGCGTGCATTGTTATTAACTGGAGTCATGTTATTATATTTGAAGTTAGAGAAGGCTGACCCTTTTTTTTTGGATGGGGTAGAGATGAATTCGTGTATTGTAAAAAGCATCACACTACCTGTAAAGCACCTTATTGAGAATGGTGAACATTTCTTTGTGTGAGTCTTTCAGCTGTTTGACCATACTTGTCATTTGGCTGTGCGCCACACACACACAGACACACACACACACACACACACGCACACACACGCACACGCACACTCACACGTACACACACACACACACACACACACACACACACACACATACACTGCCTTGTTCCAGGAGGCGGAAGGAGGGGGCAGCGGAGCCTCTTGCGCATGCGCGGAAGGTTGTTTTTCACCCAGCCTGTCGCTTAAAGTGAGCTGAGCTCCGGGGGTTTCCTTGTCTTTGACTGGAGACCAACTCGCAGACGGGCGGACGATAACAGCATCCATTGCTGTTATTCAGCCTCCACGCATCTCAATGAACTGCTCGCAGAGAAACCACTGATCGTGCCTCCTGCTTTTTAGCAGGGCATAGATACTGATCAGTGTCTAAAAAAAAAAAAGCTGCATTTTTGTTTTTGATTCAAAGACTTGCTATTTCCCCCCCCCTACATTTTAAGCTCTCCGTAGCCTAAATCTTTCCACCATGGTGCTAGGAAAGGTGAAGAGCTTCACAGTAAGCTACGACTGTCTGAATGACAGCAATGTCCCCGTGTTCTCCAGCGGGGACTGCGTCTCAGGGAGGGTGGTCATCGAGGTGACGGGAGAGATCCGAGTCAAATCTCTCAAAATCCACGCCAAGGGATTTGCTAAAGTTCGTTGGACTGAGTCGAGGAACGCTGGATCCAACACTGCCTACACGCAAAACTACACGGACGAAGTGGAATACCTGAATCATAAAGACATCCTGATTGGGCATGAGAGAGGTAAGATGGTTTTTTTTTATTATTGTAGGAGAACTTTTTTTGTGTGAGATGCTCTCTGGTTGAGGGGATGTGGTTCCTTTGATTAAAAAAAACGTTGTTGCAGGTGATGATTAAAAAAAAAAGATAATAGCTGTATATATAAGTTGGAAAACTTTGATGATGGTGTTGGTTTTGTGACACTGGCTGCATCCTTTGGTTTGTGCCAAGGTGTCAATGAATGACAGCTGCTCTGGCATCTCCTTGTTTTTCACCGCATTTCAAGTGCAAAATGCGAATTATAGTCGTTTTCGAGACACCGCACGGCAGGGCGGTGCCTTCCCGCGACCTGTTCGCATCTTTGTCGGGCAATTTGATGGCAAAACCGCATCATTTAGGGCATTTCTTTGTAGCTTTTCTCAAGTTTCCACCTATTGTTCAAAGCGGTTCAATCCTGTTCAGAAAACTGGACCAGAAGGGGGCGGGGTCGGGCGCGGGCCTGCAATCCCATTGGCTGAGGTGCTCATGTGTGGCCAATGACATCACCTTCTTGCAAAGTGACAGAAAATCCTGCAACTTTTTCAATGAGGAACTGCTCGACGAGAGCAGAATTAAATCGCCCGCAGCTCGATTTATATATGCAGTCTCATAAAATCCTGCAGCTGCGAAACGTTTCGTGGTCATATTTTCTATTGAGAACTTTGATGTGCAATGTGTTGCTTTTTTTTTTTTTTTTTTTTTTTTTTTCAAGGGG
>OMNM01048132.1:0-10462 GCA_900302745.1 Parablennius parvicornis
ACGGAAGAGGGAGAGCGTGTTTCTTTGAGCGTGTGTGAATGCGTGCGTCGGTATGAATGTGTTTGCGCGTACGTGTTCGCATGCACACGCGTGAGATCTGACACCACAAGTGCAGCCTTGTGACGTTCCTCCTGGTTTTGACGCAGGCGTTGAAATGGGTCTGCACGCAGAAGCACCTTCAGTCGAGTGAAATCCAGAATGCATGACGCAGAGGAACTGACGGACACGTGCGACTACAGAAACCTGACGTTGCGGTTTGAACGTAAATATTTCTGTTGCCTGTCGTTTTCACGCATTTCAAGTTCTCTTTGTAAACATGTTTGATTTGTTCTTTTTTTTCACCCTGTGACCAATCTAATAAATTGTGAGGACGCGTCTCGTCCACTCACGGTGCCCAAATAACATCCTGCTTCTTTTGACTTCTTTGACTTCAGGCACAAAAAAACTGAATTCATTCAGTCCGGGTCGGCCGGCGGGACTTAACTCACACAAACTGGCCTTTAGGAGACGTTTGGCAGCTGGAAGTTTTCTGTGTCCGTTAGTTTTGCCTCGCTGTGTTTTAAAAATACTGAAATGGAAAGACGGAAAGCGTTCAAGGAGCTTTGCTCTGCTGTCTCTCGTGACCTCGTGGATTCAGGAGAGAACGGAAGCTTTCGCGTTGTAGAACGATGCACTGTTGATTCTGGTGGTACTACTAAACAATCTTTTTTATGAGTAAAGTTTCTGTTTTTTTTTTCTTTTACTTTTATGTGACTTGAGTTTAGAAGTTTGTATGACATTTATTTATTTAGAAGGTCTCTGAAAGGAAACGCAGTATCTTAATCCTGGAAGTTAATCTGTGAAATATTCCAATCTTAGCCGTCAGGAGTGTAGAAGTGAACATATTTAAGTCTCAGTCTGAGCATGTTTTGGTTTCAGGTTGAGTCTTGAGTTTCTTTGTCCATTTATTTTTGGCTCCTGTTTTCTAAGAAAATTCTCCTGGTTGTCAGTTTTATTCTGAAGTTTGTCAGAGATCTGAACACCTCTGTACTCGACTCCCATTCATCTCAACATCTGTACATAAATAAACAGACCTGTTCATCCTCTCAGACTGGATTTGTTTTATTTCACTTTAGGAACACAGGGACTTGTTTCAGCTACAAGTCCTTGTAAAACGTCACCTATTCTATTTTTATTCTATTCTCTCGCTGCTGTCCTTGGGTCGCTCATCAAGGACACTGTCCTCTCTTTACCAATTTTCCCAGTTTAAACTGACACAGTAGACAGGGAATGTGTGGTGTTTTTTGTATTTATTTATTTTTTTCGTATGCTTAAGTCGTCAAAATAACGATTTTCTTCTTCAGGTGGAATTTCTGCGGTTTGAACCTTAATGAAATTTACCCTCGGATGTGTTTAGAATAAGTTGTGGTTTTGCCCTCTAGTGGACACATTGAGGTACTACACCACAACAGTAACAACGACGCTTTGTTATACCGTTCGGTAAAAAAAAACAAATTCCATGCGGCAGATGTTGGAGGACTCTCTTTTCTCTATCTTATTATTAGTTGTATACAATACGTGTTAAAAATCAGATGTGTAAAATGTTTTTTCCAGATTTTACGTTGTCAAAGCAGAATTGGGTTTTTTTCTAGTACATTCTTTAAACATCTCTGTTTACATCTATTATTAATGAGTGTTTGTTTTTTTTATTTTTTTTAAACTCGTGATACTCACCTTCACGTTGCAAGTGTAATAATAAAACTTAATTTTCAAATACCATTGTATGGCATAACTAATTTCCCACACACTGTAAAGGTCATATTTACTGTCCATCAAAAAACATAATTACAAAGGGATTTTTAAAATATGAATTTTTTTGTTAATCACTATTACAATAGTTACCTGCTGCAGTCCCTAATAACACATTATTTTCACCTTTGTTTCTACGACAATGACCACATTCTATAACTTATTTTGCTTTGTTCAATTCCAAAAGTAGTATCAGCATTTATATTCCACAAATGTGATCCAACTTTTTTACTTTAAAGACCAAACAAGTAAAGCAGAATACAATGAAGGGAATAAAACAAGATCAACAGAGTTTAAACGCCAATATATAATACTATTTCAAATAATATCTGATCTAATATAAAACATGAATTAATCATAATAATATAAATAAACGAATAGAATAGTAAAATTGCAAAAGAAAGAAAAAGACATAAAACTGATGTTAAACAACAAATAAAACATCCTACACAGTGGATCAGTGGATCAGTGAGTCATTATATTACCATGTAAAGGTACCGACATTAAGATAACGTCCTTTTCTGGTAAACGGTAAACTGATTTCCAGAGTAAAAGTATTTGACATCCAAGATTACGCAAACATCTCAAGGTCGTTTGAGTTCACATTATTTTCCATTATTCATTTTTATTTACTCACAGACATTTACAGCAAATATCCAGACTGTTTTTGAAACAATGTGTTTTAAGAATAGTTTGAGCAGCCGCTGTGTGTACGTGTGTGTTTGGGGGGCGGGGCGGCGCAAGGGATTATGGGAGAAGCTCCCCGTCTTTGTGTGTTGACATGGTTAAGTGTTTTTCAGTCGTTCTGTTATTGTCGGGTTACAGTTCGGTTATTTTTCTTGTCGTGTTCTGATAGCTTTCCGTGCATTTTGTATAACTTCCTGAGCTGAACATTTACGTGCGCTTCAAAATAAATCCACTTCCGACCAATGGTCCGTTTCCTCGTCCTTGTATGCGCATTGTCAGCGCAACCATAAATTGTGTTTTACAAAAACATTACATACCCGGAAATTAAAGACAGTGTGTGAATACAAACATTGATTTTTTTTGTTTTTTGTTGTCCTGATTCGTAAATAGTGATGTTTGTACACGATTATTTTGCAGTGGTCGGAAATCTAAAAGTCTGAAAGATGATTATCGCCGCCTGGTGGACAAAAGCAGGAACAACAAAAACACAAACTCATGGCGTCCTCCTCAGGGCTCAAGGTTGACTCTGGTCACTGGTTATTTGATATTTGATTAATAAATATTTATGTTAGGTGTTATTCACACCTAAGAACGACTGTCCGTCGCTCTGGATGCTTGACCTCAGACCTTCACGACATTTGCTTTGTGCATCTTCTCTTTTGTTCGTGTAGTTCACATACGTGTGTTGTCTTTTCTCTCCTGTGCAGACCTCCACCTCTCGCTTCTTTCTCTGGCTTCCCCCTAATCTCACTTATTACAATACAGTCTGTAAAAATCACAGTTTAAATGTACAGCGTTCATACTTTATTATTAGAAAATGGAGCTAATTATTTATAAAAAACATAATTCCAACAGGTTTTTGTAAAAAGAATAAAAAATAAAAATAAAATAAATTTAAAAAACAGTAATTACTGTCTGCTGCACTCACTAATAAGACATTATTTTTATTATTTGTTTCTACCTATTAAAAGACCATTAACAACAACAACAACAGTATTCGTTGAGTTAATTATGCTCTTTTCAATTCCAAAAGTAGAGTCAGCTTTTAATATTCACAAATTTAATCAAATTTCTTGAATACTCTCATACTTTTCCTCACAGTAACCCAGTAGATTAAGACAATCAGATTTTAGCGATATATCATTCTCCATGAAGTTTTTGAAGTTTAAAGTTATTCTGAGACAAAACACGTAAAGTAAAATACAATGAAGGAACAAACAAGACTAATAAAGAGTTTAACCACCAATATAAAGTTTTTTTAAATAATATGATGTACTGTGGAACAGAAATTAATTATAATAATATAAATGAACAATATAGAATAAGAAAATTACAAAACACGTAAAAATTATGTTAAAAAATAGATCAAACTGAATCAAACGGATAGGAATGAAAGCGTTTGCCCTCTAGTGGTGACTTTGTGTCACTGTATCAACATGTAAAGTTACCAAAGATGACGTCCATTTCCGGTAAAATGTCAACGTGAAATTAATTGAATGGCTGGGTTACGCTCCATCTCAAAGTCGTTACTCTTCACATTATTTTTCATTAATCGTGTTTCTTTACCCACAGAGATTTACAGAATGTATCCAACGTGTTTTAAAAACGAATGTGTTTTAAGAATAATTTATGATTTACAAGAACATTAATTTATCCCATTTTGGGCTGGATTAAACCGGAAATGACGCACAAAGTGTAAACAAGCACATATAATATTTTTTTTTCAGTTTTCTGCAGTGATTCGTAAATAGTAATGTTTTTGCATGATTATTTCGCAGTGGTCGGGAATCTTAAAGTCTGAAAGATCTTTGTCGCCGCCTGGTGGAGAAAAGTTGGAACTACAAAAACACAGAAACTGTCATGGCGTCCTCCACAAGGCTCATATCAAGGTTGACCCTGGTCACTGGTTAGTTGATATTTGATCAATAAATATGGCTGTTCAGCTAAACATTCACTCCTAAAAACGACTTTTAGACTGGTATTGGTTCAGGAAGTTGTTTAAAAGTTTGTCTAAATGACCTCAACGCTTCGTTTAAACGCGAAAACTTAAACGTGTTAACAGCGACTCTTTATAACCTCCGGAGAGTTTGAAAAAATTTAACTAAAGATCAAACTCAGGGAATCACATACTAAATGCTACCTTTTGATAAGTCGTGAAATCAATCGCAGTAAAATGTTCCAACCCTTAAAGCCGACACATGTGAATAAATCCCACACAGTGAAACTGAAGTTCTATTTAATCTGCACCTCTCAGACGGTTTCCTGAATCATATATCTTCTACTTTCTGATAGTTTTAATTTTGTGATGAATTACAAAAAAATAATCAAACGTGCTGAATGGAAATTATTATTGAATAAAATTCATTGACCATTTTACATTTGCAGCCCAAATTATTTACAATCACAACCAGAGAGAAACTGTTCATCCTCGATAATTCAACCTCGTTTATCAACTCCAATTAAATTTTCCAATAAACATACATTAGACACCAAAGTGCAGCTCTCTGTTTCTTAAACGGATATATTCAGCACTTTTTTGATAAAAGACTTTGACACTGATTAACACAGATCTAATCTTTGGATCCACTGATTGATGAGAAAACGCAATCCTTTTTCTGGAGAATGTTGTGGGTAAACCAACACTTTAGGTCCGGTAACCATAGTTTGACATATTTGTGTAGAAATGGTTAAAATGAAGAACAGGTCCAGTGTTGATCTTCCTTCTGCCACTGTGACTTTATGCTCCCAGGAGGAGGCAGCGGGATTGGACGGGCGGTGTGTCAACGCTTTGCCTCTGAGGGCGCTTCCGTGGTGGTGGCGGACATCAGTGAGCAGTCGGCCAATGAGACGCTGGCGAGCCTGCAGAGTGACCTGAGAGGACAGGGTCACATGTCGGCTGCAGTGGACGTCTCGTCCAAAGAAAGCATAAAGAAGCTGCTTACGAGTGTTCAGGTGAGAGAAACAGTGCTGAATAAACACAGGAATCCTGCTGAAAGTGACGTGCGTGTTCAGGATGCTCTCTTTCTTTTCTTTTCATCCATCCATCTCTCTCTCCCTGCAGACGCATTACTTCCAACCTCCCTCAGTGTGTGTGAATGCTGCAGGCATCACGCAGGACGACTTCCTGCTGAACATGGAGGAGGAGCAGTTTGACAGAGTCCTCCAGGTCAATCTGAAGGTAGGCAGCTCTGAAACCTGTTCAGCTTCCATTTCATCTCCAACCCCAGAGACTCTCTGGAAAATAAAACTGATGATTTAGGATAAATTCTGCATCACAGAGCAGCGAGAAATCTGTATTAACACTGGGTCCTACTGTAAATATGAATCAAAATAATTCATTTTGGAGAAAGTTTTCCAGGTACAATTTGCATTTCATTTGAAAGTTACTGCTGGACACTTGCTCACAGAGCAGAGTGAGGTTTCATCTCCCTCGTCTCTATCAGGGCTCCTTCCTGGTCACTCAGGCTGTTGCTCAGGCTCTGGTGGCCTGTGGAGCTCCCAAAGGATCTATCGTCACTCTGGGCAGCATCGTGGGAAAGGTGAGACTCCTGCAACTCCACAAACTCCAACAAGAAGACAAATCTCTCTGTACAAGTTGGGAGGTATCGTCAGCCTAAAAATATTTCGTCATTTTCTCTTCAGAGGAGTTTAAAAGGACCAAACAACTCAGGTTATCTTTCTGTTTTCTTTGTCACTTGTTCACATTTGAAACTAGAAAGAAAAGCACTCTGAGAGCTCAGACCCCAGCCTAATGGTGTTTTCAATGTTAAAATTTCCCAACTTCAAAGTGCCGCCATATCGTTAATTGAAATATGGTAACGTTCAGGGCAACGATCCTCCAAATATACATGATAAGTTTCAAGAGAATTGAAACAAAATTAATTGAGTTATGACTTTTTGAAACTGGTAAATGATGTTTCCAATGTTAACTTCCGGAATTTTTCCTGACCTTATTCTGGATCCAATCTGGATTAAATTTGGCACCCTACTAGATATGACCATCCTACAGATCACTGAATATTTACAAGTCAATCAGATATGATCTTGGAGAGATATGAATTTTTGAAAACGGTTCAATGATAAGTAAAGGACGAAAAACATGATCTTTGATATTTTTTTGTATCCAGATCAACATTTAATAGAATCTAAGTTGGGTCAAGACACATCTTCTGAATTTTTTTTAGGAAGATCCCGTCAGGAGATTTTGCGTAATCCTGCTAACAAACAGACAGACAGACAAACAAACCCTCACAAATACATTACCTCCGCCAAAGAGGTAATGATGGTTATGTTTTCTGTCAATGAGTGAGACTTCACAATTATTGAAAATATAATTCCATGTGGCAACAGTTCAGGATGTCCACTCTTTTCTGGATAAATATCTGTAGTCTACTTTAGAACTCACAAGTAGGCCAGCAAGCAAACTGGAGAGTGGATCGAACTTTAACTTTGAAAGGTCATGCAGCTGAAGAACCTTCCATAATAAAACATGTCACCAGCCTGTGTGGATGATGTTCACAGGTGGGAAACATCGGGCAGGTAAATTACGCCGCGTCCAAAGCTGGAGTTCAGGGTTTAACCAGGACCGCCGCCAAAGAGCTGAGCAGGTGAGGAGGAACTAAAGCAGCAAAACATGGAGGCACAAAGAGGAAGTGACTCGTAAGTGATATTCTGTGTCTCTCAGGTTCGGGATTCGGTGCAACTGTGTGCTTCCTGGTTTCATCACCACGCCAATGACTGACAAAGTGCCGGAGAAGGTCATCAGTAAGGTACGGCCACATGACGGGAAGTTATGTTTCACATGCCAACAGCTGCAGGGTCAAAGTTGAAATAAAGCTTTACAGACAATAAGACCAGTCAAATGTCTTTTGGTAATAAAATGTCAAAGCACACAGGATTCGAACACGGTCCCTCCAAACTGAAGGTGAAGAGTTTCCCGGCAGTAGCAGCAGTTGGGACCATGATTGTTTTTCACCATCACAGATTTTTTTTTTTTTCTCTAAACCTTAACCGACGACAGTGACAAATGTTTCCCTCCTGCGTCGTCGGCTCCTCCTCCTCACACGACTCTTCATCCTTGTGTTTCAGATGAAGATGTTGGTGCCGATGGGCAGAATGGGCGAGGCCGCAGGTCAGACGAGACGCCTCTATCAGGATATCAGAGTCTTCAAGACGTTTTGTGACGCAGCTCAGTATTAATGTTTGAAATATTTCACTCTTACATTAATTATCATGCCAGTATTGATATCCACTGAATTCTGATGTCTTTGTTTTTTTCTATCTTGTATCTTTAAGTTTCCACAATGGTTTGATGTATTTATAGTATTGTTGAGGTTCGTAAAAACTTTATAAATAAAGATCAGTGTTATAGTCGGGGAAAATTCCAGTAAGATAACGTGACGCTAGATGGTTCAGATCTGCTGACTCGTCTCTTTCTGTCCTCTAGAGGTCGCTGATGTTTGTGCCTTTTTAGCTTCGGACGACTCCCGTTACGTCACAGGAGCCAGTATCGAAGTGACAGGTGCAGAATGACTTTTAAACCACCCAGCGGAGATTTTACTGTACATCTCGGATTTAAAAGTTTTAAAACGTGTGTCTTTTTTGCCAGGTGGACTTTTCATGGGCTGACTCAGCGTTCTGCCGGAAACAAAGACAACGACTTTCTCCATGTTTGATTCAACTATGAAGATTATTCATGTTTAGTGGCTGTTCGTGTGACACTTGTTTTGTAAATCACGTCACTTTTTGTACCAACAAATACTTGAATGTAATACAAAGTGTGGATATTGAATCATTAAACCTTAAATTTTTCTAATAAACGATCAACCTTTGAATACGCACTATGAATGTCGATTCTTCTTTTCTGACCTTTCTTTTTCACTTTAAAACAGAAATATAAAACATTTTTTGGCAAAAACTTTCCCTCTCTCTTATACTTTATTGTTGTTGTGCACTACCTAACCTTCTCTATTTCAAACTACATCTGCAGTTGAACAAGTTCCCAGATGTTGTTCAGAAGATGAAGATTTGCTGAAAGTCACAAGTCAAATTAAACGTGCAGGTTTGAGGAAATCTTAGAAAGTACGCACCTCTTAGTTTTGTCAAGTTAGCTGGCTTGTTTGTTGATGTTTCAGCTTTTGAAAGTTGACCGTCAGGGATGAAGAGAATTTAGTTTGAGCATGTGCATAATGTAGAGACCCTGTTTGGCTTATATGACATAATGCCAGCATGTTATTGATTTAGAGGGACTTTTTAAAACTTTAAAAAGGGATCTGTATTTTATTTTATATAATAGCTACAGAAATACAGCGTTTCAGAGATACTTTGTTATGTATACATATTTAGTTTAATCTGTATTAACACAGAAATATGATTGATGGAGTGATTGTAGATTTTAACAAGGAAATAATCACCTGCAGGACGCGCAGATGACCACAAGATGTCGCAGTTTACCCGCTTTAGAAAAAAGACCTCCAAACTCAAAGGAAAACACCAAAATCATAATTAATTCATGATTAAATCCAAAGGAAACTCAAAGAAATGACAGTTGATTCCCAGAAAGACGAAGATACAACCCCCCCCAAGACAATAGTGATTTAAATTGTGAGTGATGTTCACGCCATTGAAAAAAACCCATCAAGACAAAAGAAATTCAAGAGGCTTATAAAAGTGTAGATCATTAAAAAAGATATATCTTTCAGAAATGTGTTTTTAATCACCACAGTTGTGGCATAAACTGCTTCTCCATAAGTGTTATTAGTATTACTATTAATGTTAAAGAGTCTTTGATGAAAAGATTTTCCTTTTTGTATCAATAAACATCTAAGTGAGATGTAGTGTTAAGCACGAAGCAATTAAGACTGCCTGTAAAGCAATAGAGAAATAGTGAATTATAATAAGGAAAATGACTAAACATTGCACATAAATGACCAAAAATATCCACTGGTATGTTGTTTAGTTTCCTGCTCAGCTTGATTTATGAGTCTTTCCTAACAAATGACAAAACAAAAAGAAAGAAAAATGTCTTAGAATTGTCTGTATGGACTGTACTCGATGATTTCAGCTGAAATGTGCACATAAAACTCACTAAGGTGTTTTTGTTTATACGTCTTATTGCCAGTTGAACTACTTCTGCAAACAACAACATCTTGTGGCCTTTTGTATACGACAGCTACAAATTAGAGGAAGAAAAACAAGAGTCAAGCAGCTCTTTTTAAAAAGATTATATATTACAGAAACAGGAATTTAAAAAAAAAAATTACTTACAGACATTATAAAATAATACTTTTTTTTTCTTCTCAGCACCATAATTATTTTTTTTTTTGTTTAATGTTGAAACGGCTTCAACACAATGAAAACAAATAGTTGAGGTCATTCTTTTTGGAGGAAGGTAGATGTTTTTGGTTTTAGGTTTTGGCCATCCCTCCCCAGATTCCTGCTATAGAAAAAAAAAAAAAAAAGAAAACAGACAAAATAAAACAAACAACAAACCAAAAAAAACCCAAAACAAAAACAAAAAAACAACATGAGTAGGACATCGCCGCATCATTTTCCGATTCCCTTTGTCCTCTCCCTCTCGCAGCCGTTCTCCCACCCGCTGTGGTCTCAGATAGAAAAGTGAAAGATCAGGGGGATTGTGAGTCAGTTTTCATGCACCTCAGCACAGGAAGCCTCTTCTTCTGTGGTACGTTTAAAAAAAACCCCCAAAAATAAACAAAACCCCACAGAAGAAGCTGAACCTGAATGCGGCTCAGAGTCGAGCCAAACAGTAGCAACGACACCAACGTGTGACAGAACTGGAGAGTCACCATTTAATAATTACAGTGGAAGCAAAAACCGAACAGCACAGTACAAGTCGATGAAAACACTAAACTTGGATGTTACAATGAAAATATGGCCACAGATTTCTTTAGGTGGTACAAAAAAAAAAAAAAAAAAAAAAAAAAAAAAAAAAAAAAAAAGGGGGGTTGGGGGGGGGGGGGAAAAA
>OMNM01048135.1:0-17866 GCA_900302745.1 Parablennius parvicornis
ATTATCTCCCTTTCACCCTCCATGGTGGCTACTTGCATCTTGAATTTGTATTGACAGGCTTGCTCTTTGTTGTCGTTTTCTACCTCCCTTCTCAGATTTGCTCTAATTTTTGTTTCCAAGTGGCTGCACGCGTGCTTCCCATGTGAGGGGCTTTAGGGCAATGACGCAAACTAGAGAGAGAGAGAGAGAGAGAGAGAGAGAGAGAGAGAGAGAGAGAAATAGATACTAGACTGAAATACATCACTGAGTCTTTAGTCCATCACTCATCCAGAATAATAAAGAATTTCTGTCTTGAGTGACGCATCACGTGTGGGAGCACGTGGATGGATTCACAGTCCAGTCTGTCACTCGTGTGTTTGTTCTTGTTTACAGCAGGACATCTTTTGGTTATTGTGTCAGTGTGCTTCCACTCTAATTGACTTTGTTACCATGGGGGAACCTCTCAGGCCAACACAGCAGCTGATGAATATAGAGCAGGGTTTGTCACACTAGACGAGCTCACTATTCTGATCCACTCAGGCACTGGGTGCTTTTGTGGACAAAATCTCCCATTGCTAAAACATTCTGTAATATCTGTTTTACACATATTTTCCTATAAAATGTGTAGCATAATATTGAGCAATCAGTGTATTTCTCATTTTAGATCTTAAGTCCTCAATTGCAGTGTGAGTACACACAGTCACAAGGCCTGGTAAACATGCAGCGTATCTATATATCTAACGCGGTAGCGGCCATTACAGAGTTTTCTTCGTCACGGGTTGTGCTCCGGGGAAAGCACATGGGGTAGTATAATACACTGTTGGTTTCTATTTGGGTAGAGAGCATCCTTGCTGGGGTCAGAAGTTTGTACGGAATATATTTTGGGTTACAACAGCCAATTTACACTGTTCCAATATTTAGTTGTCACATTATGTGACTCCACCATGTGGCAGCAAGCCCATTGTTCCCCAACATTGCTAGGGAGTCACGTCATCACGAACACTGGATTGAGACTTTTGAAATTGTTGTTTTATGACCAATTGACACTCAGGACATATCATGATACGGGTTGAGGTCCGTTTTGCTGTTTTAATTGTTTAAATGGGTTTAATTATTTTTGATTTCATGACAATAAAAGTATGGGAAACAGATCAAATTTTGAAAAAACACCCCCATAAATTATGATTTTAGTTTCTTCCGCCCACTTATCCAGGAATTTGTCCTGGGGGCTCAGCTAGTTGTATATTAATTCACAAATGTTCACAGTGTTAAAATTCAGTTGAATAAACTCATAAACAACCATAAAGATTATCTTCAAACTAAGATATGTATATATTGTTCCTTTCTAAGATGTGGTGTTCATATGCAATATTTTTCCTCTCAAATTGTTTTGAGTACTTGATTCAAATTACTATTATAGTAGGAACCTGGAATACGTGGAGAGAACGGGGAGAACTGCACCTCCACTGCACTAAGCCACTGTCTAAAATCACAGTTCATCTGGTTGCATCTGGTTCTTACAACACTTCTGAAGTTTATACATAGACTGAGAACAATGTTATTAAATTAGCATAAATATTGCATCCAGCATTATTTCGGCCTTGGATTAGTCCTTACTTGGTGCTCTACACAGTGTTTCCAGCTGTGGGAGCTGTATTTGTGGGATTTCCTCAGATATAAGCTACAGCATTTATTACAATGAAGGAAAATGTCACTGTGGCTCACTGATGTGGTTTTAATAGTTTTTTGGACAACAATGCAGCTCTGTGGCACTGAGGAATTATGGATACTGCGGCCACACAGACAAGACTTATTTATATGCAGGAAAATCTTCGATTGTTTTCTTAATTATGCCTTCGTTGTATTTTCTGACATAAACATTAGTATTAAAGATTTATACTCTGAGCTCCTTTTGCAGGAGCTCTGTGTACGTGTGTGTCAGGTCTAATGAGACTTGCGGTGCCAGGAAGAAAGGGGGAAGAAAAAAAAGAGCAGGCGAGCAAGTTAGGACAGAGAACAGGAGAACGAATTAGACTGAGACAGAGTACCTGCATGTTGTTGAACCAGACTGTAGCTGAGAGGTTCCACAGAGTCGGGCCTGCTCACACTGGTATAATGGCTGTTTGATGACCTAGAAACATCGACTATCCTCGCACTTATGCAAGAAGGCCAGTAAAGAAGTTACATGGACACACTGCTGTACACACATTCAACCACACTGCAGCAGTATTTATTCTCCCTTCATAAAACCCCCCCCCCCAAAAAAACGAAATCTGACATGCTAGAATGTGACACGTGTGTGTGTGTGATCTTGATGTTTCCAGAGGTCAAATGGCCAAAAAAAATCTGTGTTCTGTCTCACATCACAGTGGGTGCACAATCCCAGTCGCTGGTGTTGGAAATGTGACGCTCTAACAAAGCCTGAGCGTTGCTAAACCGAGAATCAGCAGAATGTAAATGATTCAACAGCACCTCTAAGTGGCTGCAGAAGCTCGTCTGATACGCAGTCACGCCACCACTGTAGAGGCAGTTTTAAACGCCTATCTTTCTTTTTCTAACTCTGCGCTCAGCTGATGTACGTCATACTTACTGGAAAGAGTGAAAAATACCATTTTGATTTCATGGGTAACTATTCAGAATGAAAACAACTGCAGTAAAGGGACATTTAATAATTGCATCCTTGCATTTGAGGTCATATTTAGCTGCATTTTCAAGTATGGGAATAATGTTGCTGCTCGTTTTTGCATGTTATGATTTAGTGAATATATTAGGCAGCAGATGCCGAACTGTAACCCTGTGCTGCTGCTCTGCAGTGGCTGGGCTTTGTGCAATGCCGCTGACTGCATGTTTGAAGGGCCGACTGGCGAGCTCGTCGAACTGCAGCATGTCTTTGGATTTGTAGTTCTTTCCATTATCAGTGTAGGTCAGGGTTTAGTCCATCGTTGTCACTGCATCTGTCACAGTTCAATAGTCCTGCCATCGTTCAGCATTTTCAGTATTCTGTAAAGTGTTATACGGCTTCAGCTCAATACACACTTTAGAGTTTGTTGTGGCTCAGCTCTTTTTTGTTTTCTAACAGTGGTTTCCTGTTAGAGAAACGGCGGCAGACAGTTCACAGTCTGGGTCATGTGTCGTCCTGTAATAGCGTTCGTTGTGATTTGGTGCATTAAATATTCGTCTCTTGTCTCCACAGCTCTTCAGGGAAGTAAGAATAATGAAGTTACTGAATCATCCAAATATAGGTGAGCTTCAACTGGAACCTGTGACATCATTGTGAATTAGTATTAATATTGCAAATTAAACTAATACTGTGCAGCAAAAGTCAAGAATAATTGAAAATGGAAAATACAAGTAGTGAAAATACCATCTTTATGAACTTAATGTACATTTCTGTAGTTTTACCAGATCAGTAAAATGAGCTAACATCAACTAAATAAAACCTCTGTTAAATGTTCTTTTACAGCTAATGTAGCTTATCCCCACATCTTGCTCCTTCCTTTTTTCTATGTGTCCTGCAGTGAAATTGTTTGAAGTGATTGAAACAGAGAAGACACTTTATTTGGTGATGGAATATGCCAGTGGCGGTGAGTGGAATCATTATTATTATTAATGCACGTTGACTAAATTCATTACATGTTGATTGCATAAATGTACTACTGTTTTAGAGATATTATATTAGAAACACACAAATACTCTGTAAAAATCTATGTAGGATCTCACATACCTAATTTTTAACATGTTTGGTGGATTTCCTCAAAATGAGTATGAAAACATGTGTGGAGACTTTTGTTTTGCTCAATAAAAATTTAACCATACACGGACTAATAATTACACATTTCTGCTTCCGACAGGAGAGGTATTTGACTATCTGGTGGCTCACGGCCGAATGAAGGAGAAGGAGGCCAGGGCCAAGTTCAGACAGGTGAGTCATCAGTATTGCAACGCTCGCACGTCTGTCGTCACTCGCTTACTGTTTTCAGAGGGAAGACCGCATGCACCAAGATCAAGCTTCGTCACTGACTGCAGAGGAGAGATGGAGAGCAGATAGCTTGGCCTGAGAAGGCAGGAGGATCAGAGCAAGTTCCTCACGGATGCTGTTCTGACACCTAGTGGTGCTGCAGCAGCAACAATGCACAGGACAGAAGTTATTGAATGCAGAGGCCTCTTTTCTGCTCATTTATACACAGAGAAGGAAGAAATAAAATCTCTCCTTATTTTACTGTAGCACACTAACTGAAGATCCAAGTTAGTTTTTGTTTGAGGTCTCGCAGTAATTGTATTGGTTGAATCAAAGGAAGTGTGTGGGACAGTCTGTGTACATTTTTCTTGGTGTGCAGTCCAAAATCCAGAAAGGTAAACATGTTTATCTGTGCATGTGTAGGTGGGTGGCTTCTGTCAAATAACAATGTGTTTTCTGTATAATTAATGCCTATTCTGACATATGTTAGTTAGACGTCTTCGTCAACTGTCATAGCAACTGTGTCCCACACGGTTTTTAGCAGGAGAGGCGCTCTTGCAGCGGGAATGCATTTCCTAAACCTCAGATTGAAAATTACTGCTCGTTATAGTCACTTTCTGCCCCCTCATCTGGTGGCAAAATGTACTGGATATCTCCATTTGTACTTCTTTGAACAATTTCTTGAAAAAAAAAAAAAAAGGGTTTGAAATTCACCCGTATCTCCCTAACCTTCTACACTGACAGGATCTGGCGAAAAAATGTATCATGACTATGATTTCTTTATGTTATCTAGATTCTAGAATATTCAACAAAGGGCTTTGTTTCTTTATACTAGTTATTTCAGTGGCTGCTTTTTCTCTTCATAAGTAAGCATGAATTGGCCACCTTTAGACTTTCAGATTGTCAGATGGACAAAACAGCTGCCTTTTTTTGTTGATTACGTGACTACTTACGTGATTCTTAAACCTCTTTTTAATGTTTAAAGCTCCTATAGTGCCCTCTTGACTGTATGTGCGATTGTATTTCAGATTGTGTCTGCAGTGCAGTATTGTCACCAAAGGAGGATAGTACACAGGGATTTAAAGGTGAGAATCTGATCTGATCCCTGCGGAGGAAACCTGCTATAATCTCTCACGGTCTGAACGTGATACATATAGTGTCCATAACGGTACATTTGCCCTCTCTTTTTCCACCGCAGGCAGAGAACTTATTGCTAGACGCCGATATGAACATTAAGATAGCCGACTTTGGCTTCAGCAATGAGTTCACCGTGGGCAGTAAGTTGGATACGTTTTGTGGCTCTCCGCCGTACGCGGCTCCGGAGCTCTTCCAAGGAAAGAAGTACGACGGCCCTGAAGTGGATGTCTGGAGTCTGGGAGTAATCCTTTACACACTGGTCAGCGGATCACTGCCCTTTGATGGACAGAACCTAAAGGTGAGCTCTCACTCTAGGAACTATCACCGCTTGACGTTTGTCCTGACTGTGTGTGTTTGTAGTTAATTAATTTTAGTTTGAATGAAAATCCTATACAACAACTAGAAAGAAAAGCACTCTGAGAGCACAGACCTCCGCCAAATGGCGTTTTCAATGTTAAAATTTCCCAACTTCAAAGTGCCGCCATATCGTTAATCCAGACAAAATCCAGATGGTTATCTGCATCACTGTCAAAATTTGATGGAATCTAAGTTGGGTCAAGTCACATCTTGTGAATTTTATTTTAGGAAGATTCCTTCAGGAGTTTTTGCGTTATCCTGCTGATAAACAGGCAGACAGACAGACAGACAGACAGACAGACCAACAAACCCTGGCACAATTATAACCTCCTTATCAGAGGTAATTATACTAATGGGATTTAACATCCTCACAAAAATTTACCCAATGGCTCCAAAAAAAAAAAAAAAAAGGAACACATAATCATCACAGTGTAACTCTGAGCCAGTCAAACTCCTGGGATATCAACATGTCCAGTGAGGAAGCAAATACAAGACAACCCCTATTTAGAAATGGCCACAGACTAGTTCGCTGTCTGGTTCCTCTGTGGGTTATTCTTGGCTAGTTCCACCCCCACCCCCCACCCAGTGTCACAGTTAGTGGCATCATGAGGTGATATCTGCAGTTCACAGAAGTTGCTCAGCTTAATGTCAAGAGCATGAAGGAGATGGGAGAGGAGAGGTCAACAACACAACAGCGCGATCGTACTCTGCTTTTTTGTGCAAGATGGAACAGGAGGAGCAGTGCCAGAGCCCTCCATAATGACCTCCAGCAGTCTACTGCAGTACATGTTTCTGTCCAATCTGTTAGAAACAGACTCCCGTGAGGGCGGGATGAGGACCCAACGTACAAAAGTCGACCCTGCGCTCACACCACGGCACCACACAGTCCAACTGGCATCTGCAAGAAACGTGATGCTGCTTCCCTGTTCTGTTCACCAATGAGAGCAGTTTCACACTGTCCATATTTGACAGACCTAACAGAGTCCCGAGAGAATGTTCTGCTGCTTGCAACATCCTCCAGCATAGCCAATTTGGTAGTGGGTCAGTGGTAAAGTACCTTGACTGCTGATAAGACCCCCACACCCTCAGACCCATTGTCACAACATATATGTGACTTATGTGACTGGAGCTTTTCAGTGGATAATGAATACATTGATGTTATTACTTGGCCCGCCCATTCCTCAGACCTGAATCCAGTCAAGCAACTTTAAGACATCATGTGTCGTTGCATCCAATATCTATTTTTTTGTATGATTCTGAATCCAGTCCTTAGTGAGTTAATGATTGTGGTTTCCATGAATTATTCTCACATTGTGTGTGTGTGTTCCCTATTTTTTGAGCAGTGTACATATCAGACAGTTTCACTTAAATTACAATTACAGACAACAGTGGGGAGTTAAAACATTCTTTTAGCTGAATGGACCTTTGAGACAATACTGCTGCTTTTCAGGGTTCAGTAAAGGAAGAAAAGAACCAGACAGTGAACAACAATCAACTAATCAACATTGCAGTCGTACATTTTAAGCTCCACACCTGCAAGAAATGGATCAAGAGGAGTAAGACGGCAAAGCTGTTTTAAAATGTTGATATTACTACATAATGTGATACTAATTTAAATAAAAAAAAAAAAAAAAACTGTGGAAAACAAAGTGATGGTTGTACAGCAATTTGTCAACATGTGGTGTAAAAATATATTTGACCTCCTGAGCTTAGTTTTAGTCCATCAATCCATCTTCTGTAAGGCTTTAGTGAACGTCTTGTCACTCAGACGATCTCAGCTGACTGTGGGTAAAGGCAGAATACACAATGACGGGTCACCAGTCAGTCACATGGAAATAACAGACAACAGACAGAAAACAGCACATGCATTCACCCTCAAGTGGCAATTGAAAGTCCAGTTAACCTGAAAGGCATATTGTTGGTCTGTGGAAAGTAACAACTGTATGAAGCCCACACACAGAGTGAACATGCAAACTTGAATCCTCCTATTTCATCGTGCATGTGATGCCGTGTTTAGACTCAGACAGCCGTTATAAAAAGGCATTGCTGCTGGAATCCATGTTGTTTTGTTGATTATTGTTATTTCAACACCGTAAACTGGGTAATGTGACCTTCGCAAGCTTCCCCGGTAATCAGCTGTATGAACGCAGCATTACACACGTCACACACACACGTCACACATCTGATTTCAATCTGTGTGTCGACATGTGTCGGCTGCAGAGGCCTGAAAAATCATTACTTTTGTTCAGATAAACACCTCCGCCCTGCAAGTTTGTACCTTATATCACGAGGCAGCAAGTTCCTGTCTTTAGAGCAGAGGTGTCAAACATATGATCAATAGTGGCCTGGTGTAAAAATTACAAAGGAAACTTTACTTTAAACTTATAAAAATGCAAAATGTCCAGTTATCTGTTGCATTTTTAGTTATAACAAAATGAAAAAGACATTGTGCTTTGGCTTTTCATCGTATTTGAACTATTTGGAATTCTTATATATAAGATATTGTATTCAAATGTTACGTATTCATTTCATAAAACAAAGGGAAGCTGGTAAGTATTGTAATTATTTTTTACTTTACAGTCGTGTCATTTTAGTGGTGCAACCCACTGCAGGTGATTATGAGTTTGTTCCAAAAAAATATTTAAACATTTTTGGCATGATTTTGCAAAAATCTAACATGTGGCCTTGCTTATCTGAAACATGCTGACAATGTGAAAGTAAAAGTTATAGAGCTTAATCAAGTAAACATTTTATTTGTAAGCTACCATCCTTGAATATGAAGCATGCGACAATGTAAATGACTTCCAGGCTGGACTGTAGAAGCTCATTTGAATTATTTATTTTTTTATTCATTTAAATGGATGGATAATTCTATTTGAATCTGAATTTATTAGCACAGCACAGGCCAAAGTGACAAGAAAGTGCTTACTGAAGTGCTTCAGTCTGGTATCTCGAGAAGGGTTTTCTAGAAGTAGAGTATGGACTCAGAATTTAACTGCATTAGGATGTTTACATGCATTAAATGAGCCGCTAATGCAGTGTTATGTGGTTCAACTTAACCAAAAGAAAAAAGAAAAGATCCTCCTCTTTTGCAAATTTTTGTTACTGAAGGCTTGTTTGGTTTTACTCTCTGGTGTGCAGGAGCTTAGGGAGAGGGTCCTGCGGGGCAAGTACCGGATTCCTTTCTACATGTCCACAGACTGTGAAAACCTGCTGAAGAAACTACTTGTGCTCAATCCCGTCAAACGAGGCAGTTTGGAGGTACAGTATTACCAGAGTTTTCTCTGACTCATCTTTATCTGCTCTGCATCCAGGAATGTTCTGCAACAGTCCAAAAGACACTCGGAAGCACGACCTTTTGCACATCAATGTGGAAAAATACGTAATTGCTGTTGTTTATTTTGAACAGACATAATTATTAGAGATAAATATTAAGCTTTCACTGCATCCATGATCGGAGCTGAAGATATTTTCTGCTAAACATATTGTTCAGTTTAGTTGCCACTCGGTGTCCAGGGTCGATACGTTCCTACATTCAGAACCAGACTAAGGTTCAATAGTAAAGATTTCTCCACCAGTACCAACGATCGGTCTTACTGTTACCATTCATTTCTCATCTTTACAGTGTTTTGCTTCGTGTGTGTAACCTTAAGTGGGACATTGTATAAAATGTCAATCGTGCAAATCATTTAGATCTTACATTTAATTGAAGGACTTAAAACTGAGGGGTATTATTGTATTTGAAAAAGAAAAGAAAAAAAGTGTGCTCTGGACAGTTACTGGAGAAGTGAGATTGCAGCATTGCAGACCTAATTAGTTGAATTCACAAATGATTAACATGACGGGATATAAAAAAACAAAAGCTCAAAAGCTGAATATGCAGACACTAAATGAGGAAGTGTTCTTTGAAAGAAGGACATTTATTAGCCTGTTTTGCAGTACAGCAATGAATAATCCGTGCACAGAGAGGAAAACCAATACTGTATTGTCCCAGTCGTCTGTCAACACGGGATCAGACACTGACATGATTATGTAATGGAGATCAGTGCATGGGCTTAAAAATCACAGTTAATGAACACAGTTATTTTCTTCATATATAAAGCTACATTTTAATTTGAGTAGAAACCAAAAAACACAATCCAGGGTCTTAGATCCATTTTCTTGACACTCATTTAAAACAGACTGAGGTGGAACAGAAAAATCAGTATGCAGTTTAAAAACCATAATACCAGGGTTTAAAGAATGTGCTGTTATTATTGGTATTTTACAGTGTCCCATTTTTAGGGGAATTTGGGTTGCTGCTGTCATGTCGTATTATTATCAGAAATAAGTAACAGACAGAATAAGTCCGCCATAATTGGAATTGCTGTTGTAGTGGACATGTATAGGCTCTAATGGTCTTGTTACTTCTGTGTTAGCAAATCATGAAAGATCACTGGATGAATGTGGGTCATGAGGAGGAGGAGCTCAAACCTTACATCGAGCCTGAGGCGGACTTCAGTGATTCATCCAGAATAGGTACGTGTCTGTGTGTGTGGCTGTGCATACTAGTGATTGTGGATATTGGTGTTCATGTTCAGTTTGTAACCTTTCATGTCGCCGTCTGTCCTCAATCAGAACTCATGGTAACGATGGGGTTCCCCAAAGACGAGATCACAGAGTCTCTACAGGGCCAGAAATACGATGACGTGATGGCCACCTACTTGCTGCTGGGCAGAAAAGCTCCAGAGGTGAGATTGTTCAACGTTGCATCAACTTGACATCATCGCCAATACCCAGTACGTGATGTCATGTGACAACATCCCTCATGATGCGACTTTGTGTTTGCAGTTCGAAGGGAGCGAGCCTCTGACTAACAGCGTTCTAGGTCAACGGCAGCGGCCGACCAGTGACATCAACAACAGCTCCAGCATCTCTCCCGCCCATCCCAAGGTCACACGCAGCATCTCGGCCAATCAGAAGCAACGCCGCTACAGTGATCATGGTGGGGATGATGATGGTGGTGGTGGTGGTGGTGGTGCCGTAGAGAAGCCAAGTAAAGTAACTTCGTCCTTCCCAGCTCTGAGAGTGCTGGCGGCTGCGTGTTGTGTAGGGGGAAGTTACTCCAAGTCGCTGAAGATTGACTCATTCATAAGATCTCAGTATCTAACCGTGCTGATGTGCCTTTGTGCAAAGCACTAGAGACTTGTCAGCTACACTGGTTAAGTATCTTAATTAGCTATAAGGCAAAAGTATTTATAGATTTTACTGAAATTGGAAAAGTTGTGTCAAAAACGCATGTAACAAATCCTGGAATAATTTCTAATGGCAGTTTTTTTTTTTTTTTTTACGCCCATGTCAGTGACTCAACCTGAACACTGTACTGGTTGTGTAGCAGCTTCCTCCTATGTCATGTGGGCCATTGTATCTGGCGCCATCTTCTGGCTGGCTGCTTCCCTGCAGCTCTCAGGAACAGCACCTCAAAGCATGAGGAGGGAACAGCTTTGCTTTGTACCTTTCGTACGTGCTCACCTTGGCTTCTATAACTGTACGACCCATGAAACAAAGTGTTGTTGCCGTGTATCATATCTCACAGTGTGATCGATGTGTAACTCCTGGCTCAGAGTGGCTTTGCTTGATGCCATTGTTACAAAGACACCGTCCTTGTCTTGTTATATTTGACCAAAGTCTCATTTTGCAGAGTCATAGAAATAGTGTGTTTATGTGAGACTTATATGATTTTGTCCCTGTGTGTGTCTCTGTCAGTGGGTCCGTCCGTGCCACCGGCAGTTTCGTACACTAAACGTGGCCAGGCTCTAAGTGTGGAGAGCGACCACAGGGAGGAGTGGGACGGAGCCCGTCGGCTAGAGCTCAACACGTCAAAAGGAGATGTTCCCGCCTCGCCGTTGGGCGTGCAAGAGAGGAAGAAAACCACAAGTGCTGTCGGGGTGAGAAGAGTGCAGAGAAGATATTTAAATACTTAAAACTTGAAATAATGTACAGTTCTGTGCCACATTTTCTCCTTTTTGTTTTTTAAATGTAAAATGCTGAAATTGGCCTTTTTTGTTCCTCCTTAAGCAGACCAATGGTTCAATGACTCGTAGGAACACATACGTGTGTGAACGGTCCTCCACTGACCGATATTCAGCGATTCCAAATGGCAAAGACAGCAGGTAAACGGGCAACATTCACGTTCCCTTTCATCTGATACACGGTTTTACTGCGGGATGCTGGAGCCAATCCAAACTGACAGTAAGATACATCCTGTACAGGTCACCTGTCCATTATTGGACAAAAACAGAGAGAGACACACATCCAGCTCACATTTGAACTGGAGACCCTCTCACAACTATGCAAACCTTTATGTCTGAAATATATGATACTATTCCATAATGTAAAGTACAATAATCCAAATCAAATAAAGAAACTTTTTAACTACTACGTTTGATTATAAAAAAAAAAATCTGAAGTTCTGGAAGTACTAATATGACTTCCACAGATGTCTGATCTCAACATCATGGAGGTTGTTTGTTACATGAAGAGACAGAAGAATTTGAACCAGTCTACAGAGTTTCTTAACAAATGATGGGTGGTGACACTAAATGTTGATTTCTTTTCTAGTTTTTCACTTTTCATTGACAACAATTAGCAACTTTCTTGGCAACAGGTTGCCATTCAAATCTTGTACAGCACTAAATACTAATAATGATAATAGTGATGATGATAGAAAAATATTCATTTTATAGAGCACGTTGAAAAATGCATGTACTGTATGTTTGCTTTGCAAGTCAAATAAAACAAAAAAATACAGCACAAAATAGAAGGTTAAAAACATTTTAATGAATTAAAAACAGACAAACTTTCATAAAATGAAGAAAACTTCCTATAGACGTTTGTTTAAATGAATAAACTACAGGAGATCACTCACTCGGCTGAGTTAATGTCCTCAGGCAGATTGTCTTCTCTCTATCTATGATATATTACCATCTGTACTTCATCTTTTAATGTCTGCCTTCCAACTCCAGCTTAACGGAGGTGTCGGGCAGCACGCCTTCCACTGCAATTAGCTCGACACGACCTCGTCACACCAAGTCCATGTCCTCATCAGGACATCCGTCAAAGAGCACTCTGCCCCCCATCGATGACAACACAGAGCTCAAAGCCAGGTGAGCGGCCCCGTTAGGCTCGTGTGAGGAACCGGATGCATTTTGTTTTCAGGCCCAGTAACATACTGAGAACGATTTGATTCTTGTTTTTGCAGCTCTTCTCCACGTGGCCCCTCCACATCTCCATCAGCACACAGTATCAGCACCCCAGAGAAGAACCGCTTCCCCCGTGGCACCACCAGTCGCAGCACCTTTCACGGGGCTCAGCTCAGAGACCGGCGCAGCGCCACCTACAACGGGCCGCCGGCCTCGCCCACATTGTCCCACGACACGGGGGCTCTCGCTCAGCAGCGCAGGGGCACCTCCACGGGGATCATCAGCAAAATCACCTCCAAGTTTGTCCGCAGGTCAGTGAAGACAAACAGCCGAGCAGCGAAGCGGCATTGAAGTACATGCAGAGGATGCCTGAGAGTCTCATAAACCACAATGATGAAGAGCCCTTTTCAGAGACTTTTCACTGCCTAAGTGATTGGTTGTGGTATTTATAATATTGCTGCAAGGAACGATACTGAGAAGTCTGTGTGAAGCAAAATGAAATCTAACCAATGAGCTTGCCACATCACAGACAATTGATTTAATGGATATGCTAAATTAAACAGATCAAATTGCCCCGTATTTGAAATGAGGTCTGAGGTTATTCACTGTGGTCTTTGCTGTCACATTTCTAAATTCCAGCAAAGCAATGATATATATGGATTATCAAATTGAGAAATTAGAATGTATGTCCACACTCTAACTTTTAGTGAATATTCAGCAGATGAAGCTGAAGAGGAGCGAGATGCCTTTAAATGTCAGTGTTTGGTCCATTTTGACGCTCCAGAGAAGTTTCAAAAAACTAGATTATTAGTTCAGCGACAAATGGACAAGTGAACAGAGGTCACAGTTTTCAACTAAACAAGATTCAACCAAACAGCTTTCTAATGTTTAAAATATGTTTAGGAACAAACTTCAGAATTTATACACAAACTGTTTTTAGTCGATGAGCTGCTTTTTCAAATTGGAAGGATGTAAAATGAGACTAAAAGCTCTACTAAATATACGGAAACACTGATCATTTGCAGAAAAATTACCCAACAAGGACTGACAAGAAAGCAGGGCCACTGCTGATAACCAAAATGTTTTTTTTGTTTGTTTTTTTTTTGTTATTGAGGTCCTGAAACCGTCTTTAAATTTGATTAAAAAAAAAAAGTCTTTATTTTGTAAATTTTTACATTAGTATGAATATAGTTATGAAGTATAGTATTGATAAGCTCTATTTTTAACATTGTAATTTAGTGTGTTTCATGTGACAGCAGTGTATATATGTTGCGTTGCTTCTTATTTATGTTGGTTTTTGTTGCTGCAGTCATGATATTTTCTTTTAGTGGTCTTAACAAGGTATCAATTAGTTATTAAAATGTTCTTTAATTATGTACAAGCAACTTGTCTGATAAATATAAAACAGAAAGGCAAATTACCCTCATGCAATCAATTGTGGTTGTAGCTCCATAGCAACAAGGCATTTTTTTTTTTCTCAGCACTATCATAAAAAGCATCACACATACACACACACACTCCCTACTTCTTTATTACCCAGCGTCCCCAGTTCTTATTCTGGATCCACCAACACTTGTACCCTTTGCTGTCGTTACGACGAGCAAAGCACTGACCCTCCTCATCCATACAGCAGTGTCACCCTCACGCTGGTCCATCTGGTAGAAGCTCACAGCTTTCTCTCCTTCTCTCCCTGCATAGAGCTCTGTCTTTCAGGTCGACCCGGAGGTAGGAAAACATAACGCTTGCTGCACCTGCCCCCTCCCCGGTCCAAAATAACCCCTCAAAACAAACGTAGTCTTAGCCCGTGTTTCCGTAACCCCTTACGTACTTGCCCATGACACCACACCCTTTACGTACTGACACCCTTGTTATGCCATGTACTTCCCTCCCTTGTGTCCACATCCTTCACAGCAAACCTCACAGCTCACCAGCTTCTTCGACACTAAAACCACCAGATATCTGCTTCTCCAACTGCTAGCTTTCCTCTCCTTATTCTCCTCCTCATGACAGAAAACCAGACAAATTACAGAGGCCAAATCACAGATTTAGAGCTACTTTTCTTTTCCACTTTTCACAGATCAAGTGGGGATTAAGGAAAGGTGGTGTTAACGTGTGGGAAGATGCATTCTGGTCTACTTGAGCTATAACCTCCAAAGGTCACAGTCACCTCATTATGTGCTGAACCCCCAAAACCCAGGAGTGTGGATTCTTTCCTGGCATGATGCCTGACAATCCCCCTCTGTGTCCAGTGATGATGGGGAGTCGGTGCTGGTAGTGGGTGGGTGTTGGCGGTGGTGGTGATGGGGGGGCTACCCTTGTTGATGTCAGCTTGTGGGAATAACAAGTGTATTCTTGGTTTATTTCAGGGTGCCTAGTGAGGGAGAGGCCAGTGCCAGGACAGAAACACCAAGGTGAGAGTTCGCTCAAGATGTTTCACAGACATCCCCCCCTCCCCCTGTTCTAGTGCTCTGAGAGGTATAAATGTGGCAGTGTTTCTAATCCATTTCCAACCAGATCAAAATCTGTCTGTCCATCTTCTATACTGCTTCATTGAACTTAAGCTCACATGGTACTGAAGGCCAACCCAGCTGGCTGTGGGTTAAAGCAATGTATAGTCTGGGGACAATTTTGCTGCAAACTGCTACGCTAAACAACATTACACTACACTACTATGCTATGCTACATTAAACTACACTACACTATGCTACGCTACGCTACATTGTTCATTGACCACTGGCCCAGGTAGATTGTCAAAGCTAAATTTCCCAAATTTGACCCACCTGACACTCAGATTTCATATTCAGAAATGCTGGTTCTAATGTGACAGTGTGGTAAAGATCAAGGCGTAGGAATACTTCTTAAAGCTAATTTATAGAAACAATAAATAACACAAAATAACAGTACGAATACAATCAGTGGTCCCTATAACTTTTTTGCAAGTAATGTGATTAATGGGGATGGATGAGAACTTATGAGTGATATTGTGTTATTATTGTTTAGTTGCATTATTTCAGTTTTTCTTAAAAAAAATTTTGTGGCTTCACACTGTGAACGTCCAAATACAGACAAGATTCAATCCACTGTCATGTTTGTCATGAGCTCAGATATTGGAGATTGAGGATGTCTTTAAAAAAGATGAATTACTCACTCATTTAATTTTTTTATTAATTCTACAGATATGAACAATTATCAAGCATATCATACTTTTTTTTATTTTATTTATAAAGCCGAGTACAATCTAAACCATAAGACCTGAAACTAGAATAAGAAATACCACTGTAAAATACAACTAAAACAGGTATCAAAAAAGAAAAAAAATAGACCAGAATTCTTCAAATTAAAGCAGAATCCACCTCGCCTCCCCCAAGGAAGAACAAGAAGTTTCCTGCTCGACATGGAGAATCTCATGACTCTACGTTAAAGCGGTGACCTACTGGATCCCAGTTGACTAATTAGCCCTGTTGAGTCAATTGATTCACATTTGCGTCAAATGGCACACGACGTAGCACGAAGCAGCAGCCACACTCAGACTCTGAACTTGGCTGCAAAATGTAGATTTTGACCTTTAAACCCATTTTTAAATGTTGTTGATCGGCCAGAGTTATGATGATGATAAAAACCCGACGTGTTGGTGCATGTTTTGTCTGATGCACGATTTGTGGAGGAATTGACGGTAAAACAGCTGATTCTGTGCCGTGACATAGGTGAAGTCGTGCTGGAAAAAAAGGCACCAAGCAGTCAAGTTAATCAGTCTTTAATGTTGAAATATAGAGGTAAAAGCAAAATTTGTTTTTAAAAAAAAAAATGACAAATTGACCCCCTGACCCTGAAGTGTTAAATCCTCTCAACCACAAAATGCAATATGGATAAGATGAAGAACACTGGAGACACTATTTAACCATATTTGTCCTGGTAACTGTTTAAAAAAATGTGTAATATTAAATGTAAAGGTGGAGAGAGCGTAATTAACCTCCACCCTGTGCCTGCGCTCTCTTCTCGTTTCTTCCTCTGCTGGTCGCAGGAGCGCGTCCGGAGACACAAAAGAGGAAGGCGGCCGAGACTCGAAGCCTCGCTCGCTGCGCTTCACCTGGAGCATGAAGACCACCTCGTCCATGGAGCCCGCCGAGATGATGAGGGAGATCAGAAAAGTCCTGGACGCCAACAGCTGCGACTACGAGCAGCGCGAGCGCTTCCTGCTCTTCTGCGTGCACGGCGACGCTCGCCAGGACAATCTGGTCCAGTGGGAGATGGAGGTGTGCAAGCTGCCCCGCCTTTCGCTCAACGGCGTGCGCTTCAAGAGGATATCGGGCACGTCCATCGCCTTTAAGAATATCGCTTGCAAAATTGCCAACGAGCTCAAACTGTGATGACGCGTGGGAGTCGCCGGTCGGTTATTTTGGGTGAGCTCTCGGTCACGGTCTCACCTCGTCACTGGATTAAGGTGTCGGCTTGCAGGACAACATTCAGCACTGAGGGTCCGCACCGCGCAGAATCAGGGTGGACTCGGCTGGTAACGTGCAATACTGGCCACGAATGTACTGTACAGGGTAGTGGATCAGAGAGATATCGCTCTGTGATGGAGAGCAAAAAAAAAAAAAAAAAAAAAAAAAAAACCCTGCTAACTCCCCTTTTTTTCTTCCGTCCAAGCCGTCTCTCGCATCAGCCCGCTGCTCCGTGTCAGAGGAGACATTCATATAACACATGCAGTATGCAACCGAAGATGACCATCCTGCAATAAGGTTTTCAGTCTTTTTTTTTTCTTTCTTTTTTTTTTTTTTTTTTTTTTTCTAAGCGCCTATTACAAGATCTACTCTCCTTGCTGAATAACCATTAAAATTACTGTAAGCAAAACTAGCCGCTTTTCCACCTGTGTTAAGTCAGTATATAGATCAGGCTGGAGCCCGTACTAAAAACTATGTAAAAAGAGAACTGTACTGTATGCATAACATCTGCAGGTACTGTATTGTATATTGATTTTGCGTTATGTACAGAATTTTATTGTCAATACTGTCTTTTTTCATGGGATTTCAGTTCTTTCCTAATATAGTTGATGTCTCTTAGAGCATTATTCTTTCTTTCAGTCTGTGAGTTGTTTTTTTTTTTTGTTTTTTTTGTTTTGTTTTTTTGTTGTTTTTTTTTTTTTTTTAAGAGCCACCATATGAAAATAGTGTTTTTAATTTTATTTAAAGAGCACTAAATTATTGTGTGGAATATTAAGGGATGTGTTTCCCTTGCCTTTTTATGTTCTTTTTTT
>OMNM01048137.1:0-18333 GCA_900302745.1 Parablennius parvicornis
CATATATATATATTCAATTACATGGATTTCCATGATCTTTTTAAATTTCTTTTCAAATCATTTCACTTTTGCTGAGAGTTTGCTTCGTCTTCTATTTACCATCTTTGAGTGACATACTTGTCCTTGCCTTGTGCAGAATTTTTGCATTGTTGGCTGTGGAGTGTTCACGCTGTAGTGCAATCCAGTCACATGCCCTGGGGCAGTTAAAGCACTCTGCACTGCCGCCAAAAAAAGGAGAGGATGCGGGAGCAGGCAACTGACTCATCCATGAATTGCACCTCAAGAGGCAGTGAACGATTGACAGGCACACAGCCAGTGAACTGGAAATCTGTGGCAAAGTGCTCCGTTTGCACTCTGAAGGCTGCTGTAGTAGTTCACACTGAATGAGGTCCATCAATGAAAACAGGTTAGATTAAGTAAAGTGATTACAGACTTCAGAATTAGGTTGAGTCTTCATTGGTTTTAAGTTAATATCAAAGTTTCTTCTTATTTTTCCTCTGCTATGGTAAACAACAGTGACATGAAGGTTCATCGTATACTGGTTTTGCTCTTAAGGATATCTTCAAGTCAAGCAGGAGATGACTTGTCAGTATTTTTTCTCAAACTATTTTAAGACTAAAGTGATTTCTATACTGGAGTTTCACTGCGAGAAGATGAAAAACACAAAAATCCCAAAGTTTGATGTGACAGTGACAATTTGCAGAGAAAAGAAGTGGCATTTGGACACGTCAGCACATTTAGACTAAATGGAAAATAGAAAGGTAGCATACAAGATATTGTATGTTAAAGTATCCCATTATGTGTTTCCCTCAACAACAGAATGGATTTCTGAAAGAGATTCACAATATCTTTGACGAAATGAACAATTTGTTCTGAAACATCAGCCTTGCTAGTGTAACATCTTGTGCCACACCCTTTTTGAAAATCCGCCTTATTGCGTCATTGCTACGCAGGAGGTCTTCAGCAGACGGTGATGAAGGTCTGGTAGCTCCTATGTAGTGTGTCAGCAGTGATGTCTGGCAGATCATGTACTGCACATCCCAAGAAGATCACACAGATATTAAAGCAAAACAGGCAACACAGGCTAGTCTCTGCAACCTTTTATGTGACCATGGCAAATGTTTTTCATCGTGTCAATAACCATTTTATTCATTTCTATGATTTATCATATATTGGGATAGTTTTAATGACATACATTGCTCTGTTATGTTCAACTATTAAAGAAACTCTACAAACACAACAGGAGAGGTACCCATTTAAAATCTTGATTCATATAAACTGTTACAAATCCAAATATTAAGTCTATGCATATAGAAGCATTTGCATAGCATTACTTTGGCTTACTTGTCAAGTATCTAACGTGTCACAATCTCTCTAACATGTGCATCTCTAAAGCACGGTTTTTATGTATTCTCAGGAATAAGAAATAAAAATCTCCCATGAGCACTGTCCTCTCTTCCTCCTCCTCTGAGTCAGTAATGGCATCAGCGTTTGATGAAATCTCCGAACACAAGACGTCCTGGGCTGGACGGTCTTCTGCCTTCCAGATGAGGTCATGGGTTCTCCGTTTTGATGGGATTACGTGTGGCTCTGCCCACTTAGAGATTGGGCCTGCTTTTTCTGATGCTAATAGAACAAACCACCCGTCATGGCACAGTGCTTACGCACATCTTTGAAAGGGCAGACGCAGACAAGTCAAACCCGACTGAGACGGAAAGAGTTTATGATTCTGAGTGAGCAAGTGGCTTAAGTGGTTAAAGATATTTATTCTTTATGCACATTTGTTGAAAAATTATGACATAAAGTAAGTACATACCCGCTTTGTTTAGAGAAATAGCTTTTTTTCTGTTGTGGAAAAAAAAAAATCAATGTTTTATTAAAGCACTGCACTTAATTTGAAAGGCTGCTATTGATTTTACTTTACGTCCTCATGAAAAGAATTAAGAATTAGTCTCCAGAACAACTTTTGGGTCACACAACATAAAATCTAACACAGAAATAGAGTTTTTTTTTTGTTGTTGTTTTTTTTTGCCACCAATCAGTTTGACAGTTTTAGCTCTTTAACAGGCTACTCATCTTTTAGTAGATAACATCCACATAGATAACAGTGGTAATTAGTTATTCTGAGATGATGATGACAAAACTCATTACCTTGTGTTTTTAGTTTTCTCATGACTATTCTGGACTATCACTCCCTAATATGTCCACACTTTCTTGTTTTCTTCATAGAAAACACTCCCCAAAATATTAAAATGGATCATATTTGTCAAACACACCAAAAACCACCAAAAAATATTGTTAATTAATTAATCTATTTATTTTTTACTCAAACTGATGCCCTCACTTGCATCTATGGCCTACACTTTTGTTATTCTAATACCTTCATTTGTCTTTATGTTCAAGAAAAAGAAAAACATTGAAGCCAAGTGGTACTTGACCTAGACTTTTTTCTCGTATTATAAAGAGGCTGAGGGAAAACAAGGCTGCCATCCATCATGTGGACAGCGGGTTTTGCTAGAGCAAGACCTATTTTCCACCATCCTCACATGGTTCACAGCAGGGACACTTGGACTATATAAACTCCATTTATGTAAATGTAGGAAACAGTTATGCCCCAGGACAGTGTATAGCTATAACCTCTTCCTTAGTCATGATATTTTAATTTCCCCAAGTGCAAGTTGCCATGGTGGCTGTGATCAAATGTTAAGGTTGGTTACTTTCAAAAGAATATAAGATTGATCTGAATTGATTGATGAGGTAAATACATGGCGAACATGGCTGTTTCTAGTTTCTTCAGTTATCTAAGTTGGTAAAGGAGGAAGAGTGGAGGGAAATTACTAAAACGGAAACCTGACTGGGAATATAGGGAGAATGTAGGAAAAACAGATTGTGGCAGAAATCAGTTGTTTGGCATTGCTGGTATTGGATTGTGATTGTTCCCATCACACGGGCTGTCTGCGCTGTCGGGGTCTTGTGATCCACAGTCAGGTGAGGCCGGTCGTCTCTATGCTCAGGTCTCTTCAGAGCTTCATCACCACTGACAGCCGCCCTCACCCTTTTTGATTCTCTGACAGGAGGCCAGCATTTTGTAGGTGTGTGCATGGCATGCTCATTTCAAGAAAAAAAAGTGTTTGTGATAGCCAGCCTTGACAATGATTGTTAAAGGTTCACTCACAGCACTGAACCCAGACATGCTGCCAGCAACCTCTTAGTCTGCTGAGGAATTTTTTTTTTTTTTTGGAAAGTGTCCAAAAAAAAAATTAATCAATGCTCAAAAATGAAGGTTCATACTTGAAATAGTAACGAAACATAGTAACTAAGCAATAATTTTATGAAATGGTTCTTATTCTTTTGAGAAACGTGAAGAAATAATAGATGTTGTCACTCCTCATGATGCAGATTTTCTTTTTTCTTTTTCACAAAAACATCCCAAATTGTTGATCTTTGGGCCACTATCCATCGCACCATTGTCAATGAAGGCATTAAGATGATCAGTCTTTGTGTAAAAGGGTGTGCTTATAACCACATAAGTCATCAAATGAGCCAAAAGGGATTAGTAGAGTCACCTTGAATCAGCAGTGTCATTTTGCCCAGTAAAATTGCATTATGGGAGCTGGAGCTGGGCCTGTGATTTGTGTCCTCCTGACAAGGCTTCAGTGTTCATTAGAGGCTGTAGTGAGCAGCTCTTAGACACACGGGAACTGCACACAGCGGACAAAACCTCAACCACACACACACGCATGCACACACGCACGCACACAGACACAATTGTTGGACACTGGACGGCACTGACCATCCGCATTATGCTCCTGAATTTGCATTGCATTTTATCTAAAAATGTAAATGGTTATATAATGTGTGAGCATGAAAAACTTGCAAAATTACTAAATGAAACTTTATATCTTTCTAGAGGTTAAATCATTGACGTGTATCTGTGCTCAATGTGTAATAAATTAGAATAAACAGCACACAGAGATCCTGTGGAGCCCACATGAAACCATGTTACATCATTTGTACGGGAGGCCGGGGTCTCCCTCCCATCACTGCATCACTGATCTGCCAAGCAGGGAGGGGCTTTCCTGTTAACGCTGTGTGCATCGACACTAGCAGATGAGACTGGCATGTGTGGCAGGGGAAGATAATTGCTCAGGGGATCTATTTGTGTTTGTCTGTTGCAGGCATTAGGGATATTTTTTTTCAATGTTAAAATCACAAAATTGTGCAAAACTAATAACATTGGGAGAGTGAGAGAGAGAGAAAAGAAAGAAAGAGATTCAGCATTTGTGCATATATATTATATGTATTTTATGCATGTAATCTTGATGATTATTCCCTTCCCTTTTTTTTTTAAATGGATTGAATATGACAGTGTGGTTCCAGTTGGGTCGTCACTCTCATTATAATGAATGAGCTATTTATTGGGGGCAAATTGAATTTTGGACAGATCCTTGTTTGTTAGCTTCTGTTCCTCAGAACTGATCATGAGCCATCAGATTCTGTCGTGAAATCCTAAAAACTCATCTACTCTCCTGAAATATAGAACAAGCAGTGCGCCTTTGAAAATCAAATAATAATTTTTAAATTAAAACTGTGATCCAGAAAAAGCCTTTTTCCTTGCATCAGTCCAAATGATTAAAAACCCTGGGATAATGGTAAGCAAATGATTAAAAGGGTATGTACTCTCAGTGGGGTGTCAACTGTTAGTCAGGGTTACTTATGAATGTAGACATGAGATATGGGCAATATCAGATAAACATCTCCTTTTCTCTGACGTTTTCTTTTTTCTCACACATCTTTCTTGTCCTTTCTTTCACTTTTTCTCTTCCCCCTCCCCTTCCCCCATGTCTTTCAGGCTGGTCAATGATTGCCACGGTCATTGTGAGTTATCTCCTGTGGTGACTGCAGACTCAAGAGTTTTCTTCCCTGCTGCATCTCGAGGCCCACTGTGCTCACTATTTTTGCAATCCGCAAACAGTTTACACTCAACCCTCCTACCATCTTTTTCCTCTTTCTTCTACCTCCAACTATCCTCTCAACCCCTGTGAAGACCTACTGGTGGAGCCACAATGGAGGACACTTACAATAACAGGACTTCACTTGTTAAGGGGGCCACAGACATTGTCAAGGAGGCCAAGCGGCACGCGGCAAAGAAGGTCAACAAGGCTGTGGATCGAGCAACAGATGAGTACTCAGCTCACCGTAACTACAGCCGGTTCCAGGATGAAGAGGATGAAGATGAGGATTTCTACCGGAACCCCCCGAGACAGGATGGACAGGGCTACCCTGACAATGAGGAGGGCTCAAGCGATGCCACAGAGGGCCATGATGATGAGGATGAGATCTATGAGGGCGAGTACCAGGGGATCCCTGCAGCCAGGGACAAAAAGCATAAGGAGGGTCAGGTGGCTTTAGGACAACCCATGTCGGACGCCACGAGGGACCGTCATGAGCTGGAGCAGGAGAGGCAGGCTGACGAGGAAGAGCTGGCCCAACAATATGAGCTGATCATCCAGGAGTGCGGCCATGGGAGGTTCCAGTGGCAGCTGTTCCTGGTACTCGGGTTGGCACTGATGTCTGATGGGGTAGAGGTGTTCGTGGTGGGTTTTGTGCTGCCCAGTGCAGAGACGGACATGTGCGTGCCCAACTCCAGCTCGGGGTGGCTAGGTAAGCATCACATGTGTTTATATGCTATTGAGTGTATCTAGTTGTAGTGGCAACTGGTGATGCAGATAACATTCAATCATAAAGCTTTCTTCAGATGATTATCGCTACATGCCATAAAGTGTGAAAGACATGTTTGACCAAGCAGAGTGGATACACAGTGCAATGTGGGAATTGTAGGATCAAGAAGTTCTGGAGCAGAGGTGGGCACTCCCGGTCCTGGAAAGTAACTGTTCTGCATGTATCAGGTGTTGTCCTGCTGAAAAACATCTGATTGCTATCAGTAGCTTGCTGTCAGGCTTTCTGTAGAGTATTATGTTAGCCATTCATCAATTCAAAGGTATTGGAACAGGGAGACATTAAATAATGCCGGTCTGGGAACCGGCGACTGGAAGTACCCATCTCAGATTCAAAACTGATGCTACATTAGGACCATATCTCCTGTTTTCTGACGTGTGAAGATTGACTGGCATTTTAGTAGAGCTGGTTTAATAATTCAAAAGAGAGAATAATTGCCAATCATATTGATCACAGCCACAATAATAGAGTGTATTTGATTTTCAGAAAACATTTTTAAAGAGCTCAGCGATAGAATAGTTGTTTGAGGAAGATGTTTCCACACTGAATAACTGATGTTATTTTTGAAATAACAATACATATCCCAGTGATAACAACACTGTTGACTTTTCAAGTAGTATACTTGTTTTTCTATGGGCATATTTTGAAGTCAGGTTTTAATTCGATTTGCGGGGATGGTGTTCAGTGACTGTTTGACTGGTTTTGTGTCTCAGAACAGAAAATCCTGCACCCAGATTATTTCTTTAACTTATTACAGTCACTTTGGGAATAGCTGTCACATTTTCCAGCAAAAAATTAACAGACATTAGTATGTATTTGATTAAATTTATCTCCAAATATGGATGTGGCTCAGAGGAAATGCTTCCACAAAAATGAACTAGCAACAATTTAGTACAGTTCTGAATGGAAACTTGCTGTTTTCTACATAATATATTCTCATTTTGTTAAATATTGATACAACAACACCGCACATCTGTATGTGGAACTGGAACATAACATATGGTCTCTCTGACATTTTTTGATTTGAGAAAAAAGCATTTATTTTGTATGTTTGAGGTACACGTCACGCTCTGTCTTATATGTGGACGAGGCGTTTCGGATCGCTGGTCTCCATGTCAGGATTAAGAGGGAAGCTGGTATTCCCAGTGTGCTCTGCAGGTTGAGGTGGAAGTCTCAGCAGTCCTAGTAGCTGCAGGTGTATAATCCATCACCACTGAACTCTGTGTACTGGGGCTGACTCACCGTGTCAGTACCAGAGTGGAAAGGACATTAAATCAAGCACACGGCCTGTAGATACTAACTGCCACAGTGAGACATGACAATACATCAACACGACAACATCTGACGCATGCATGCGCCAGGCCTTCTATCAAAGTAGAGGCTGTGATGGAAAGTTTAATGAAATTGGTTTTGAGTGGGTAAAAGAGTTTAGTTTTCTTTGGCAGCAGAAGTTGGGCCGAGAAGGTTATGTTTTCGTCTGCATGTATATATTTATTGGTTTGTATTTTATCAACTTTTCACAAAAAACTACTTACCCAAATTGTAGGGAATTTTCAGGAATGATTTGTCATCATCCAAGGACTAATTGATTTGATTTTGGGATGTTAACAGCTAATCGTTACTGAATGAATCCCAAAAAACTGCAACAAAAATTTCCCATACAAAGCAGGTGGAGGAGATCAAAGGAGATCATCGTCTGTCGCAATGGTCATGGTTCCTTCTCAGTGTTTCACACAGTGATGTAGCAAGAACAACATCAAAAATTAGGCTTGGTGTTGCCCCTTCTCACCCAGTTAAAGCCTCACAAGATGCTGTCTATGCTGCACCTTCATTTTTCTGTCTCTTTCCAAGTATCCATGTAAACTCTTTTCTCCCTCTCCAGCCAAGAAAACTCCTGCAGGCGTTCATGCTCTACGCACTGCTTCTCCTTGTTCGTGACTCCATCCTTCACCCCTGTCCATCCCTCTCACCCTCCATTCTATGTGCCTCTCTTTTCTTCTTGTATCCTCCCCCATCCTCCTCTTCTTTCTCCTACTGATTGCCCCTGGGCTCCTCCCTCTTGAGGTGAACATGATTGGTGTGTATGTGCCTGTTTGTGTGCATGTCAGAACATAGCCTACATGATTACTGCGACCTTGTTGGTTTGGAGTTTCCCAGATTAATTGTGCTCTCTTGTAGCCAACAAAATTAACTGAGTTGATATTTCACAAGTGTTGCATTGATATTTTACTGACAATAGATTACCAATTTATTTCATGCATAAATAAACAAGCAAATAAATCTGTGGAAAAACATGATGGGTGGTCCCTTATTTCAAGTGAGGCTATTCTGCTCAAACTCAATTTTTTCAAAATAATTTTCTATCGTGTATTTATTTTTTATAAGAGCTTATGATTGGAGAAACAAAATTTCCATCAAAACAATACAAGAAAAAGCAATGACCTCTCTTTTGTGTGACTGTCAAATTTACTCCTAACAGCTTTTTATCTGACATCTTTATAGTATGTTCAAAATAACACTATCCTGAGTTTAACCAGTCCCTGAAGAACACCAATATAAAATACAATGTATAAAATGGAAAAGCTAAAAATATATTTTTATAAAGATCAAGCTAAAAACTTCATTGCGGTTTATATAGTTCCATTAATAATTATTCCACTTAAATTAGCTCATGTAATAAACTGAAATTATTGTCCTGTAGTACCACGTAGACTCACTGTGAACATCAAAATGCATCTTAGGACAAACTTCACGATTCAATGTCTCTCGGTTCTTTTGTAAGCACATACCTGCATAGAGTTACTAGAAGATGTGTTTCAGAGGAGTTTGTTTGCATAAACAACAATCCTTTGTGAATGACTTGAAAATGGGAATAACAAAGAAAACCTCATACTCCCGTTATAGACAGAAAAAAAATTGGGGGGCCCTTTCTTTTGTGATGTTCACATATCCTCCTAGAACGTGTGTGTGTGTGTGTGTTTGTGTGTGTATGCGTGCTTGCATGCGTGTGTGTGTGTGTGGAAGACCTATCCCAGGTGTACCCTGCCTTGTCCCCCAGTCTGAACCCACCATGACCCTGGGTTTAATAAAGGGAATATAAATATGCATAGACAGATGTCTGCATTAACAGATAATCCAAGTAATAGGGGAAAAAAAGCATATATTTCTGTCCATTTGAGACACTGAACACTTTTAAGTAATAGTTTCGGTAGTTTTGACACTCGTCAATTTCATGTTTGGTTCATTTTACCTGAGCCGGGCTCCATCACATCTGTGTTGCACAACTCCATTAACCAGGTAAGAGGCAGAGACAGGAGGCATGCTGCACAGACTGAGTTGAATGTAATGGGATAATGTAGTTTGGAAAGGAAAAAACCCCCCACAGAGCCTGAATAGAATGAATGAGCAAAATGCTGATTCAATAACAGAATTCAATTTGGTCCGAGTAGTATTCCGATCTTTCTCGGAATCTTTAACCTTACTTCCGAATGAAGGAAGAAGTGTTGAGTGAGGAGGGGGTACCAACATCTGGTAAATACCTCAAACAGGAGTGGACAATGTGGGAAGGAAGCCGGAAAGGAGACAGGAACTGTGAAAGGCAATATGTTTGATGAACAAAGGGGCAGAGGAGGAGTGACAGCTCTGAAGCAGAGAGATTACCAAGTTAGAGAGGAGTAATGGGAGAGAGTGGTGTGGGTGGACGGAGGAGAGAGGTGGAGATTGGTGGTATTTAGTACTCCAACAGTGTGAGGGAGAGGCTCCGCTATCATCTCAGACACAACAGACAAAGAGAACACATCACCCTATCATTATTTATTCGTTCTCTTAGGCTGTCTTTTCCTGGCCAAAACCTTAATTTCCCCCCCTCTGATTCTTTTCTTTTCTCTTCTCATTTACATTAAACATTTACCTTTCTTTCTCTTTCCTGTCTCTTTGTTATGAATCATCTAATTCCTTCATCCACACATTGTTGTCCTTAGATCTGTTGTGCTGTATATTTTGTCAGGGCTCTCTTTGTGTCCAAGCTTTACTTTCTGTCCCCTCTCATGTCCCATCTCTGCACTACCTTTCTCTCCGTGTCCCTTCTTGTTTCCTATAGTTTCTCTACCTTTTCTCCATCCGTGTGAAGCCCAGCTGGCAGGCTGTGTGAGGCTGCCTGGTCCAGAGGCAGCTGAGCATAGCTAAACTGCAGCAAGAGCGCAGCATCACTGCAGAGATTACACTACTTGAATCGTGCAGCTCTCTCCACATTGTGTGGGAAAATGTGCCTGTGTGTGTGGGTGATGTGGGGGGGGTGGGGTACTTAATGTGGTCCAAACCTGCTGCCACCAGCAAGATCAGCCACAAGTATAAGCCATGCATAACTATTTACTCTTATCAGGTTTTCAGACGGCATCGCTGTATTTCACGCGAATTAACACAGCTTTAATGTTAATGATAGCTGGATCATTACTGGTGCTGAGTGAGTCATTTTAAACCACGCACCCTGAGCCCCTACAATAGGTTACTTTCATATAGATCTCATTGAATTCCTGCCCCCACTGATATGACTTAAACGTGACAAAAGGCTTCAATCTCTTTTTCTGCGGAGGTGGCAGAAGACGGAGGCATGAATCCGATCCAACTGACACGATGTAGTACAAATCTGATTACACGCCGCTCAGCGTAAAGGAGTTGGTTACAGCGTCGCAAAGAGGAACCCAAAGCAAATACTGTAAATGAGAGAGGGAAACAGAGGAGACCCGGGAGACTCCTACGGGATTGTAAAGGGAAAAGAAGGAGGAAAAAATGATGGAAGGAAAGGGAAGGGAAGCGCAAAAAAAGCAACTAACTAGTGCGGCAGATAAAACAACATCAAAACAGTTGAGCAGGGATGACAAGAAAGAGAGCAACTGAGAGCAACAGAAAATTTAAAAACAGGAAAGGTTCCAGCTTAGTTAATGTGTGGACCAGACACACACTGCTCTATGACAGCATCATCATTATGAAAACTGAATGGGTCTGTTTTGCGCAAAACTGAAAAGAGTTTGCAGGAGTAAGAGCGAAGAGCATCAAAGCATAAAATCAGAAAAGAGGTCGTGATGCAGCTCAATGCCTCCATGGCTCTCAAGGGGCTCCTCGGTATGTGACAGGGCAAAAAAGCACAGCGCCAGGGCCTTCCCCACACTCCCTTCCTCATTCTTTTGGTCTGAGTGGATCCAGCAATTACTGAACTCTCCTCCCTCATGATCCTTTTCTCTTATTTGTCAAGTCCTTCACTGCTTTCATTGCTGCACACAAGCTTCAAATGCTTACATTTGTAGCAGATACAGAATAAATTTCAATTTATCAAATCCATCTTCCTCCCCAGTGGCTATTTGGCTGCACTAAAAGCAATTAAGTGTAGTTATGATCGTTTAATCTATGCATTTGTTACGGACTGTGGGTCTGTGTGTTGTCACTTGTAGCAGTGCTTTGTTTCATATTTTAGTCTCATAGAAACAACTGTGGGGAATTTGTCTCGTCCTTACAGTGTGAAAAGGATTTTGCTGAATATTTGCCATGCTTGGAGATGTGTTTTTGACGTCTCAACACAGTCTCGTGGGGCAAAACCTTTTGCTTCTGCCTGAAATTCTCCTGACACGTTGTCATTTTCTGGTGATACTCAGGGTCTGTATGAGTCCTCAGCTTGAATCGCTCTCTTTTTTTTTTTTAGTGCAGTGGTGATGTCAATTCATCATGTAATTTCCTGCTGCTTTTATATTGGCTGTTGGTTGGTGTTGCTTGTAGCAGCAGTGACAGATTGTCTGTGTTCACAGTGGCGTAACAATGACTGTTTGTAAACCACTCTCACTGCACAACATAAGATCAAAGACCAAATTGCACATATAAAGGTGCCTTGAGTTGGATGAAGTGTTATAAATATTGTCCAGGAGAGCTACTTTTTAATCTCTTAAAAAGAGAGAGCTCCAACTATCTGAATCTTATAAGGGGTTTGTCACAGAATTCTTAAGAAAGCTCAATAAAAAGGCAATCATGACAATCAGGCATTATTGAGCTTATAGACTTATGTCAGACTTTTTGACTGTGATGTGTGAATTTTTTATGTGAACAAATTTTTCAGTTTTTTAGCTTGAACTGCATTTTTGTTGCTTATATTTCTCTGCATGACAATACCTTTTGCTATGCTGAATATAAAATGTATATTTAGGTAATCCAATGAAGAGACAGATCTCCAGTATAAAATGCCTGTGTGGTAATTGCTCATTTGGAAATATCCCCAAATGAATAGGACTGCATTTCTCCGGACGTTTTATGTGCGTCATAAGAAAATTCATAATTCCTTTGAAGTGCTCACAACAAATTTCAGACATGGCAGGTTAATTCTACTTCACGTAGTGTTAGAGAATGTCTGTGCTATTTTTAAATGATATTACACTGCAGTGAACTCAGTCGTCTCTTTCCGATGCGGACACCGCTGACATCATGCTCAAAAACAGTGTTGTTGGAGTCACAGAGAACATCAATAAATTCATTACATAATGGACGATGAGAGATGTACCGATTAGTTACCAGGTTTATTACAGCACTGTGTCTGACGCTTTAAAGTAGTGGTATCTGTGTGATTCACACCAATGTCTGCAAACATATAAAATATATTGAAACTGTATCAAACAAAAAGGATCACCTGGTCTTTGAATCCATCACATATAACTGAACAGCCAGTGGGTGTTTATCTGTGCACAGTATACATCACATTTGTACCTAGTGAAGCTGTGTAAAGCACACATAGGCTGAAAGGTTCTGTTAGGTTAAGCGCTGAATGGATGGTACCTTCACACGAGTGTGTAGATGAGTGCCAAATGTGACAGATAGATGGGAATTTGACCTTGCAGTGTGAGAGTCAAACAGATGTCTGCTCACAGCCGAAGAGGAGGAGCAATCGGAGTTCTGACTTTGCAGGGTGGATGTGCTTCCTGCTGTTATTAATGTAATGGGACGGACAAAGTCACCTGATGGAGTTATTCTTGTTTCTATGTGTCATCAGTAATAGAAATAGCCACTCTAAATGAAGCTCATATGTTCAGTATACAGTATATGTTAATATTGATAGAAGGAAAGCATCCCAACATTATTATCTACTGATCTGCTGACAAACTATGCTGGGTTTATTTATTCATTTTTTTTAGCCTGGAATAGAAAAAACAAGCAGAAAACCCCAGCTGCATTGCCTCTTTACAACAGACAGTATTCATCCATGAAAGCTGTTCAGAACTCAAAGTCACATACGATATAGACTAAAGCAGTAATAATAGTCTTTTCTCTTCAGGACAGAATCATGATGATCAGTGAAGGAAATCAATACTGTTTTGTTGGTGCATTGATCCCATTTGTGACGAGAGAGATTAAAAGAGCGCAGGAGGATCTTTTGTAAAGTCACCCTGCATTACTGTTCACATTTGTCTCCTCATTGATCAGACCTTGTTTTCCGTCCTTCGCTCACTGTATTTACTCATCAACGCTGGGCTGTGTTACTGAGGCCGAGGGTTTTTCCGATTGGTTTTCAGGTTCAGACACCTCAGTCACAGCTGTAAAACATCATTCATTTGAAAAAATATACATCCTGCTGTTGTACAGTAATTAGACTTCATGGGTTCAGTAGATAGTCCAGGAAATGTAAACGTGGTACTTGAGTCAAATGTAAGGAAGTTTAACAGGGGACAAGGAGAGTGGACACAGTGCCAAAATACCAAAAGTCAAACTTTGGAAGCTGTACTAAAGTAAAAATAATTAAGGCTGTAGTCACATGTCTGTTTAAACTAATAGGTTGTTTATTTAACCCTAATCTTGCTTTTGTTGGTGAAACGTAGATGTTTCTCTCGAATCTGACATTAAATTTTTCAAAGATTATTGGTTGAAACTCGTCATTTTGGTTTGAGCCTAGTCTATTATTAATTCAGATTTTACAATAAAAGTGAAAGTGACATAAATTGAATGCTCTTCAGGTCTTAATTACTTTTGGGTTTGAAATGTTGCTCTGACAATTAGCAGTCAGCATCTGTGTTTGTTTAGTTTTTATCAAAACAGCTCGTGGTCCATGAATTTAGTATTATGGACGATTTCCAGTAACTGGCAGAAGTTGGTTTCTAATTTTAATGTGAGACCTCTCTAATGGCCAGCAGGGAACATTTAAGAACAGGATTATCAAAACACTTGGTAATCCTACTACTACTACTCAAGATAAGTGACTTTGACTTCTCATGCTGAGATATTTAAAAATACTAGTTACTTGACTAATTTTGGGATCGTAGTGTTAAGCAGTTGTGTATAATTCAAAATGGCTGCCCTGGAAGTGTTATTTGCTCTGCAGGCATTGGTTTTCTCTAGTAACCTCAGTTTTATCCTACAGTCTAAACACATGACTCTGACTCTAATTGCTAATCCTAAATAGCTCATATGTCAATGAGAATGATCCTCATAGTCCGCTGGGATCGTTCCAGTGCTCTGTGACGTTAAACAGGGTGAAGTTGTATAGGAAGTGGATGGAATCTGTCATTTCAGGCAGTTGAATATCTATGCATCCATCCATCTAGTCATCCAGTTCTCGGTCACAAGCACCTGGAACTGGAACTGATCACAACTGACTATTGACAGAGACACAGGGCATCCTCAAGCAAATATTTTTGGAAAGCAAGAAAATCCACATCTGCTTGGAAATGCCAATCAAGACTTGCTGAACCTAAACATAAAGCAAATCAGCCAAAATCAGTTTTCCAGATTACGGGCAATGCGTAAAATTGACAACGAAGAAATTAACTAAAATGTCACTACAAAAATGACATATTTGCATATACATGCCCACATTGGGAACGTAACACAACCCTGAGACCAAAGCCTGAAAAGCCTAAAAATATTTTTGTGTTTTCTATGTAGGCTCCATTTCGAAAACTGGACTGTATTTCATCCTTGAACTAAAATGCATACATAGCCTTAGATTATAGGGATTATCTCTATGTCAATCAATTGAATGTTGTTGGTATTTACTAAAGAATAAAAACCTTTTTTTATTTTTAAAGAGAAATGTGATGGGCATATTGTACAAGATTTTCTTTATCAATAATTTGGATACTATGTCACTTTTTTTTTTTTTTTAAATTGCAGCTGTTCAGGACATTTTCTACAACAGGATATATTTTCACTGACTCTATGATGTATATGCTGCATGGTTTCAAGAAAAAATTAAATGCTTACAAGTTCATTTTATCCACACCAAAACTCAAGGTCAAGCATGATTTGTTGGGTGAGCAAAGAAATGAAATGCTTGTTGGACATGTCTTTATTATTAAATTGGACTAGTTACAGGTGTGATGAAATGTGAGGCACTACATTGTCTATGAAGGCAAATACAAATCAGGCCCATTTTCTATCTCCTTCCAGGCAGCGTTGTTTACCTCGGGATGATGTTCGGAGCTTTCTTCTGGGGAGGAATGTCTGATAAAGTGGGCCGCAGACAATGCCTCCTCATTTGCATGTCTACAAATGGCTTTTTTGCCTTCCTGTCATCGTTTGTCCAGGGATACGGCGTCTTCTTACTCTGCCGTCTCGCCGCGGGCTTTGGGTAAGTCTCATTTAGTGCCAGTTAATCAAAAGCATTTGGTCAAGTAAATTACAAACCCGCCCCAAAGACCCTGCATCCATTTACAGCAGGAGAGTCACACTGTTGTTGGAAATCTTTGTACATCTGAGAGGAAAAAATAATCTGTGTGAGGTGAAATTCATCTAAGTTTTTGAGAAAAGGTGAAATCGAAATATTCTTAATTTACTATTTAAAGCTTTGCCCTCTTACTTTTCTTCAGAAGCGTTTACTATTACAATTATTTTGCTACACCAAACACCAAGAACGAAAGACAATGCACTCAATGGTCTGTAGAATGCTCTGTGTTCTTGCATTGAGAGCAAGATTTAAAACCTCGGGAGTGTTTCAGAGTAAGTAAAATGAAAGGCAAAGAGTTTCCCCTCCTCTTATGACATTCACATAATGGTGTGGCCTGTGATTTATTAGGGTCTTTTCACTGGAAGCATAACTGTTCCTTTAAGAGCTAATTCAGTAATTGCATCTGTATCGTTCTCTCCAGAGACCTTCAGAGTAATTGAAAAGGCTGTCCAAACTGCCAATATGATCAGTGTCGCTGAATCACCAGGAGCTGGCACTCAGGGTTTATATGTATTATGTCTGCAGTAAAATGTGCTTAACTGTGCATATTTTTGTTCATTGTTTTTGTTCTTTTTGCGCACGTCTGCCATAAAACTATGATTTGCAAAGTTATTTTGTTTTAAATGGAAAACTGCTTCAAAGAAATTATTGTTTCTATCTTATTTTACTTTGCTATAACAGAGGAGAGAGTGCTGACAATTAGTAATCAAGTTCAATTACTGCTACATTGCTTAAGGTATTAATTACTTCTTGATTACATTTCCTGCACTGTCAACGGCAGACATTCTTCCAAATGGACTTGCATGTAAAATCTGTATTTATCGAACCAAGCAAAAAAGTGTCTAACAACTATAAAATAGCATTGTGTCTTCTTAAACAAATGTTGATGTCAAACATTACTTTTCACCAGTTAAATCAGTACTGGCTACAAAAATCAGGTCCAAATGTTTGATTAGCATTTAAATTCTGGTTGTACGCTGCAATCACTTACAATTATAAACGTAGCAAAATGTAGACCTTGGTGAGAATCTTACTTTGGTATGAGAAAAATTTAAGAATTTAGCTGTTTATCGGGTGAGTGTCTGTACTTGGTACGCTCCACAATTTTTCCAAAATAAGTCAGTCAATGAAAGTCAGATAATATATGCTAACATGTTAATATGTGCTCAGTGTGATGATCAACATAAAGCGAGTGCGTTGTATACAGTAAGCCGTATTAAGGGCAATTGTTTTCTAATTAAAAACACTCCAGAAATCCAGTGACAAGTGATCACTTTTGCACCTGCTTTTGATGAGATTTGACTGTATAGCAACATGTTTTTGGAACAGTACAAACATTTTTTCATTTTGTTTCTGTCTTCCAAGAACACAGCAGAGTACAATTTTATCCACTGCCCTATGATGTTGAGTGACCAACCATCCTCTTTGGCTTTGACACGTCACTTTTGTAGATGTCCTGTCTGGGGTATCTGGAGCGTTTTATTCATTCAGATGTTCAGCTTCCATTGTATTTCATGGGAGAACTATGCATGTATTGACTGACAGCAAGAACATCACAAGCAAATAATGGCTCAGGGCCTGTCTGTGTGGAGTTTGCACACTCTCCCTGTGTGTGTATGGGTTTTTCTTTTGGGTGCTGGTTTTTGAAGGGGTAAAAAAAAAAAAAAAAAAAAATAGAAATACCCCCCAAATACTACTGACAGAAATGTGAGTTTAATTTGCTAATATTCTAAGTCCTAATTTTGGTTTCATCATCCTTCTAACCCTCTCATTCTCTGGTTTTTGCAGGATAGGAGGCGCCGTGCCCATTGTTTTCTCCTTCTTTGCGGAGGTGCTGTCCAGGGAGAAACGAGGAGAGCACCTGAGCTGGCTCTGCATGTTCTGGATGATTGGGGAGATCTATGCATCTGCTATGGCCTGGGCCATCATACCACATTACGGTGAGTTAATGATATCATTGTGTCACTATCCTGAGAAGGGCCTGGAGACTGCAGCCACATTGTAGTGAATAATGGAAGAACAGACACGCGCCAGATTTAATGTCTTTCTCTGGTAAAAAGTTTAACAGGATTAGGTTTAGATGGGATGCTTGGCAGAGTGGCTTCATGCCACAGTGACAAGCCTGTGAGGTTTCCCCAGTAGTCATGTGTTACAGCGCCAACTCCCCCCACCAATTTGAATCAATCACTTAATGGCTCTGAGTGGCTGCAGGTCGGGAGAGGCGGAGGTTAAGACATTACCGTATTACCGCACGGATGGATACCGTAAAGCAGGCACAGTCTGAAATAGGTGAGGGGGTTTGCAGGGGAAAAGACAGGTGTGATTTATGACAGTGCTGTGTTCGGTATGATCTGTACTCATCATTTGAAGAAAGAAAAAAAAAAAAAAGAAAGGACCTGGTTTCCTCCTATCCTCTTCATGCATCCTTTTTATTTTTTCCCCAGTTTGAACCTGTTGTCCCTCTCTTTTACTGCCTCCCCTCTCATACTGTTTTGTACTCTTCTCATCTCTCAGTATAACTCTGTCCCTTCTTTTATTACTTGGCTCGTCTCTTCTCTCTCTCTCTCTCTCTCTCTCTCTCTCTCTCTCTCTCTCACACACACACTCTCTGTCTCTCTCTCTGTCTCTCTCTCTCTCTCTCTCTCTGTCTCTCTGTCTCTCTCTCTGTCTCTGTGTCTCTCTCTCTCTCTGTCTCTCTCTCTCTCTCTCTGTCTCTCTCTCTCTCTCTCTCTCTCTCTCTCTGTCTGTCCATCTCTCTCTCTCTCTCTCTCTCTCTCTCTCTCTCTCTCTCTCTCTCTCTCTCTCTGTCTCTCTCTCTCTCTCTCTCTCTCTCTCTCTGTCTCTCTCTCTGTCTCTCTCTCTCTCTCTCTCTCTCTCTCTCTCGCTCTCTCTCTCTGGTG
>OMNM01048139.1:0-10421 GCA_900302745.1 Parablennius parvicornis
CACAAACACACACACACAAACACACACACATGCACACGTACACACACACACACACACACACACACACACACACACACACACACACACACACTTACCAGGGAGTCTCGAGGGGGTCCAGGGCACAGAATTTGGCACATATCCCTGCTTGGTTGCAATGACGACCAGCGGCGTGCCGAGGCGGTAGGCGAAGTGCAGGTAGGCGTTGCCATCAGCTGACGAGGTTTCCGTGGTTACGGGTGTGTGGTTGGTGAAAAGCTGTATGGTGGCTCCGTTCAGGGGCTGGTTCGTGCTGGCATCACTCAGGTGGACCTTCAGCGTCACGTCTGCAAACACGCATACGGTTCAGAGTGGGGACGCCAAGTCCAACAAAACAGACGACAGTGTGACGACATGAAGCGCTTGTTTGAAATTAAATGACGGCTGCCTTAAACAACAGGCGTCTCATTAGCAGGGTTCAGTCGCCGTGCCAGGGCTCCGTGCCTTTCCTGCAACATCCTGGTCACTCAACGAGTCCGCCGCTCGGACCACGGTGTGGATTCTCGCCAGTGGCACTTCCCCTGTAAAACAATGGACCATTTCCTTCTCTCAAAGAAGCCTTGGACCTGACGGGAAAAACAAACCGCACATATAAAACACCTCCAATTGAGAGAAGGAATTTTTAAAAAGTCAACACGCACCGCTTGATGAAAGATCCAAAATATAACCACACAATGACTTCCATGTTGCAGTTAATGCCAGATGAATACAACTGAAGCAATATTAGAAGTACAGACAAATCACGACGACTCAATCTGCCACCACACTCCTGAGTGACCTTTGTCATTATTCTGCTTAAAGAGAATTAATCATCTCGTCTTCAATCAACAACAGCGCTCACTTTGTTCCGGGCGCTGGTCATTTTAGACGATAAAATCAAACCTGAAGAAAGTAAAGAAGATGATGAGGTGGAAAGATAAATCGGATGAAGTTAATCAACAGCCAACCGTTAGATGAGACCACAGGATGTGCAGTACAGGGGATTGTTGCAACGCAAGCCTTAAAACCCGCATCTCGTCGCTGACAGGATTCTTAAAAACTATCACTCCTCGACCGTTAACATCAAGAATATCTAAAGACGCTTCCAGAAAAGCAGTTAAATGGAGCTTTGTGTCCAACATGTCCCACGTGAGCTTCTTACACACATTAATATTGAAGAACTGCTGGCAGAAGTTGTCATTTATTGCATGTTTTCACATCTCAAAGGAGATCAATTCAAAGTAAATCCAGCGGAGCAGCAAACAATATCTAAACACTCTTGTATCTTCTAATTCAAGTTGACCAGGACCTTGAAATCTAAAACAAAAAACAACACCACCAGTCTTAAACAGCTATACAAGTTGACAAAGCCGTGCCGTCCCTCCGTCCTTGCGCACATGGCTCCGTGATGTTTGATCTCTGGCTGCCGGATGACCTGCCGTGACCTTCCAATCAGCCCTGAAAGGTTTTGCCCCTCCTCCTCCTCCTCCTCCTCCTCCTCCTCCGCCCTTTACCAAAACATACCCACCAACTCCACCACCATTCACTGAAACTGAATTTTGTCATAACTCTTCCGTGAAACCCCACCCACTGTGACACACACACCAACACACACATCCCTGGCTAGACGAACTCCCCTCCCCCACACGGGGGATCCTTCGGTCAGCGAGAAACCAATCTGACAAAGTGAAGTGTGTAGTTCAGGCTGACGCTCGGGAGCAAATTATAGCTCTGAATAAGTGGAAGATACATGGTGGTTAGTACAAAGTGCGATTCGGTAAACGAAGGCGCCAATCTGGAACCACATGCAAACACATGTTTATCCTCAAAGCGTGAAAAAACTCTCACTTGTTATCTTTCCTGTGTTTGTACCATCACTTTAAACGACTGAGGTTGGATTTTCACATTATACTGCATTAAGACTGTGTGTGTGTGTGTGTGTGTGTGTGTGTGTGTGTATTGGATAGATCATGTCCTCACTTCCGGTCCCACTCCCACTGATAAACTGCAGGAGGTACCAGCTGTGCTCACTTTTCTTTTCTTTTTTTGATAAAGAACTCCCCGGGGAGAGTCCGGACTGACACGTACATACACATGAATGCTCTCCCCTCCCAGCCCTCGTCCAATAAATCAGCAGTGAGGTGACTTCACTGTCCAACAAGCTGGGAGTCTCCCCTTGGCTCCGACACAGCGGAGGAGGAGGAGGAGGAGGAGGTTATCAGCCTGAAGAGAGACCGGGACCCCGAGTTAAAACACCCTGCAGTTAAAACAGAACCTCTTCAGACGCGTGGAGTTCAGCGATCCCACATGAAAGACAAACGGGGCCAATATATTTCTGATCTCGGTGCACAGCGATAGGGGCTCACAGACGTCCGCCGTCACGTTCCCGTGGCCGCAGAATGCCGGAGATAATCTCCCTACTGCGTCAGAACAATGTGTCATGACAGAGCTCTGTGTGTCTGCTGCTACAGCTGCAAATGACCAGTAGAAATACAGTAGAAAAAGATTTTGGAAAAAAAAAAAAACACAGTTCAGACGATCGTTTTGGTTGTAAAATGCTGGATCACAGATCCACTTATTGCCAGCGTAGGAGCTTCCAGTGCTTTACCATCAGCCAATAAGAATGAGAAACTTGTCCTGTTTGGTGTGGTGATTGCTAAAAAAAACTCGTCTTGAGTGTGGAAAAAGGATTCAGTGCCTAGGTTTGACCTATGGCCTGGTGAGGTGGCAAACACACTGTATCTGGATACGATTGAGACGACAGAGGCAGAGTTTTTGACCTGATACGGGACCAAATGGTAAAAATCCAACAACAAAGTTGCTGACGTGAATGAGTGACCTTCCCGTTCCCATCATTAAGTACACTTTTTGTTTCATTGTTTCTTTTTTTCCTCTTGTAAATGACGTATGATAACTGATTAGTAGCATATTATTTCACCGCTGTCTGGACTGTGGTACTGTTGGTTCTTTGATGTGCTTTTGTTTTTTGGGTTGGTTTGTGTTTTTGCATTTCCCCATTTCTGTATTACATTTTTTTGGGTGCAAATTAATAAATATATATTTAAAAAGAAATGCTGGATGATGTCAATGCTCATCAATAAAAAGCTTCCCTGCGCATAAATGCTAAAAACACAGGTCAATTCTTGCTTTGCACTGGCGGCGTACGTCTTTGCGGGTTTCAGTTCCGGTTTAGCGGGGAGAGACGACGTGCAGCAGAACTTGCACCAGGAAACAATCCTGTCCGACGGAACAGGAGGAACCTTTGAACATGAACTCCCCACCAGTATGTGGGTATATCGAGCACCATATGGACAATGAAGGTAATCAAAGGGTTTTTGCCTGACCAGTGCTGCGATCTCACACCAATTATCCGAGGTAGCAGCAGCCAAAGCAGCGGGGAGGTTCAAGGTGTTTTGGAAGAGAGTAAAAAGAAACGCCCCCAGGAGGAGAGAGCGAGCATGTTCTTCCTCAGCCTGAACGTACCCAATCATTTCGGTGAATCTGAGGCGTGGGAGATGGTTTGGTTTTCGCAGAAGCTTTCAAACTAGAGTTTAAGAGGGAAACCTGCTGGTACACAAGTACTGACTATTTAGTCTGATAGTACCTGCTACACTGGCGCCCGCTGCTATGATATAATGGTTCATCACACATTAGTGGAGTTCAAGAAGGAAAAAAAAAACAAAACAATGAATTTAAGTTTATTACTTGATTTAAATGCAAATATCTTATTTTATGATGACAGTAGAAAGTAGCTCATCTTTAATTACAGTCGAAAAAAGACAAAAAAAAACCAGGCTGAGTGAATCACATTACTGAGTAGTATTCGTTTAGTTGTTCTATGATTTAAGTCTCTGAGCTTTCAGCTAAATGATTCAGTGTTTGCATGACACTGTTAAATTATAATAGTTTTTTTTTTCACATTTATGTGGCATTCAGTGTGGGCAGCAAAGTAAGAGTTTTATTGTACAGAGAAACACGTTTCTTTACCGTGCATATGACAATAAACACTTTGAATCTTGAATCTGCAAAAAAACAATTTGCCTCCTAATGGTCAGCTGGGTAAATCAATAAACTCTCATTTAAAAGATTTATCACACCAAAGCTCTGATAAATCCATTTTATATCAAATGGATATTCATTTTTAAAACCACCACTGATCTAACCAACAGCCTTGAAGGAGGATGGGAGAGCTTTTAAAAACCGACCCGTTATTCGTTTTAGTTTTTATTAATTAATTTGAATTAAAAAGAATAAGATGAGAAATCAAGGATTTGACGTGACCACCATCAGGTTGTTATATAAGGTCTCAGAGAACTCATGTAATATCAGAATGACTTGCCACTGTCTGGCCACAACATCACGCTGAAGCTATTTGTCAATAAACATTGTGCATCCGGGTGTTTTTTACTGGAGTAAAAAGTATGTAGAGTAGAGCTGAGAAAGAAAAATGCCAACTTAAGGTTAAAACAACCAAGGACAAAGGAAGAATTGCAACAACGGCAAGGTTAACAGACTTCGAAACGCAAGACAGTATAGAGACTAAAAACAATTTGGAAGCCAACATTACCCAGAATGCACCGGCAACATCAGAACTAAAGTTATATTGACAACGAAAACAAGGATGGTATTTTGAAAATTGTTGAAGAAACAAAAGAAGTAGTGGACCACACATCCCGCATAAGACAAACAAAGAAAGGACCACACCTCCACAGAGGAAGACGAGCAGGTGAAGCAAAAAGAGGAAGAAACGTCACCGACATGGAAACAAGGTCCCGCATCAACAACGTGGGGTTGGGAGCACATGCCTGAGGGATATTATTATTATTAACATCACACAGAAGAAGAAAGTAAGAGCACTTCAGAGAATGAAAAAAGAAAAAAAAAATCAGATAAAACAGCGTGAAATTTGCTTTATATTAAACTTATATTTGACGGAAAAGGAAAAGTCTGGCACAGTTTGAGCTTGGTAACTGAATCAGCAAGAGGAACTTTTAATTAAAAAGACTATGAAGAACTAGATCAATTCAAAATAGCACAAAATCTATAGACTGACTACTTCCCAAATGGATAATCTGTCCTGTCACTAAAGAGTTGGACAGAAAGATGAAGGATTAAGAAATAAGTGAAGCTAGTGACGGCATAAAACCCAGTAAAATATGAGGATTTAATAACTAACGTTCATAAAAAAGTTCATTACTGAAGCCTCCAATTAATGGAAATGTTCCAAGAAGCTTTACACGATGATAATCTGCCAAGATCCAGGAATTTGTCTATTAATAACACTCTTGCACACCTCCCAGTCTATTGCATGCTGATTCAAAGGGGTTCATTGTAGGACAACAGGGATTACATAATGTCAGAAGGATTTTTATTATTCAAAATCTCACATGGGATATCAGGTGGATTTTCCTCGCAGATGTTAAGATGATTTAAAATTGGATTAAAACATCACATTCAAATCTCACAGCACAATAATATCACCAACTCTAAATACGAGTGGAGGATGTCAGTGGGGATTCCCTCTTTCACCACTATCATTTACAAATATTGACATAAATCAAACTTAGAAAATTAAAGATGTCCAAAGAACAGTTTGAGTCGAGGAGCAACATTTTGTTCATCTCCGGTTCAAACTGAAACCTCGGAACACAGACAGACACAAACCGATGATCTCAACAGAAGATTTGTGTCAAATCCCACATTCAAACAACTAATGTCAAATAATAATAACAAGAAATTGCTACAGTATAACTGTATAAACAGTATAATCTCAACTTTACAAAATTACTTTGAAATTGCAGTAAGGGGCTTGATTTTTGTACTAAATTTATTTCATTGCATTAAGGAGAAAAAAATCTGAAGTTAGATAAAAAAAAAAAAAAAAATAGAAACAAGAGCAATCAGAGATTTCTGACGTTGAGGAGAACACAGAGGAAAAGACATATTATCCACATTGTAATTCTAATTTTCATCTGGATTGGGTTTCCATGAAACAATCTGAAGGCAGTATCTTGCCAGTTGATATGTATGAATAAAAGTTTGATGAAGATCCGTCATGTACTTTTGACGTGTTCCTCACTTGAGACGCCAGAAATTAAAATCCAGATCCAGAATTCGGATTTAGATCTGGATCATTTCAATAATCGATTCTTCTATAACCTAATATCTATCTGGGGTGAAAATTTAGTGAAGATCCGTCAAGTAGTTTTGACGCAATTTGCTTAAGAATGTAAAAACTGAAATCCGGATCCAGAATCCAGTTCCGGATCACTCCCAAAATTTGGAGTCATCTGGGGCCTAAGATCCAACTCTGGTGATAATTTGGTGAAGATCCGTTCAGTAGTTTCGACGTAATCCTGCTAACATCCAGACAGACAAATGAATAAATAAATAAATAAATAAACGCAGGCGATTTTATTATGTCCTTGGTGGACGTAATTCACCACGTAATCTATTCTAATTGATGCTGTTTTTTTTAAGACAACACCCAAAACATTACAGACGACACAACAAAAGTGAGCAAAGTTGCTGATCAAGGTCTTTTGCTTGCAAAAAAAAAAAAAAAGGTATATAATATCCAAAAAGGACGACAAGACTTGTTTGATTAAGTGTGAAGCTGTCAAATCTACAACTGTAACGGATGATAATGAGAAGGTGGAATGACGACTTGTTTAAACCGTGTGAGTTAAAAAATAATCCAAAAGCAAAAGGAAAGACAACCTGCTGTTATACTGTACCGATTCATAAAACGAAGAACTTTTTTATTGAAAGGGGAAAGTTGAGCTCTTGGGTGTTGCTTGTTGTCTTTTCATTTTTCAATAAACAGAACATATATGAAAAAGGGGAAACCTGTATAATTCAATATTGGCTCGTTTTTCTGATAAACCTGCAGCTTTAAAAAGAGAAATGTGGTGATCTCCAAGAAGAAACGCGTTTCATCAATACTTCATTGATAGTAAGGCAACTAGTAAAACTGTTTTGTGTTGGATTACTACAGCATATAGCACAACTAAGTGAAACAGCAGATAGCTCAAGATGACGATAACCGCACCGTGCACGCCTTTTCAATCTTCAACACCACCAAGTGTTTTGTGTGTCTGGATCTCATAACTTGCTCAAACACAGCACGTCAGTATTACTGAAGCCATTTTATTTACCCTTCAAAAAAACAACAAACATCTGTGATCTTGAGAAAGAACACACACACACACACACAAAAAAACAGCCTCTGAATAGATCATCTATAGTCTGAATCACTGACCAGGACGATAAACATCTCAACCTGCACACAGAGTGCAGAAGGTAAATATTAAACACAAACTGGAGCGCTAGTGAGCAAAGCAACAGGCTATCAATAGGTGTCCACTCTACTTGCCCTCATCTGGATTAAAAAAGATGAGATAACGACTGTCAATCCCATTAACCCGGCGGGAGATCGAGCAAATAGGTTACATCATCAGGCCAATGGGAAACCTGACTCACCTATCGCTCAGTAAAACCTCTAGTCAAAACACTGCAGAGCATTTTCACTAGAAGGTCGTCTCTCTGGCTGCGGAGGCCGCGACTCCTCCTGCACTGCGTTCTCATGACCTGACGAAGCCTCTCCTAACTGGGCCGACACAAACGCCTCGTGACCAAAACTGACGCTCAGCCGACTCGCCGGTGACAATACGAGTTTGACCGATTTGCTTCCTGGCAGCTCGTGTGGCCTGCTTCAGCGAAAATGTTCGTCTGCCGGAGAGATGCAACGCCGTGCCTATTATGGGCGGCAGTAACGCGGGTGAGATCTATATCTGCGGGTAGATTGCCTGTCTGGCTCCGCTCGTCTACGCCGCGTTGCCGGACAGACCGGGAGAAATCCTCAGTATCGACCCGAGCGCAACCCCACGGGGACGAGCGAAGGTCAATCTGAGGCGAAGTGAACCAGCAGAGGAGGGAGGGAGAGAAGGAGAGAGAGGAGGAGGAGGAGGAGGAGGAGGAGGTGCGGAAACAGCAGGGAGATGCAGGCTGGAACAGACTTCAAACGCAACACAATCTTGTGAATTATCAAAGCTTTTTTTTTTTTTGCCGTTTTAACTTGAATGGCTCTCGCTGTTGTGAATAGAACTTGTTCTCTATGTCTGATGACAGGTATTTAACCCGAGCCTTTTCAAGTAAGACTTGCCTTTACAGAATCAAAGACAACCAGCACCCGGGACGTCCGACTGATGTTTACAGTCTCACTCCCGCTGTACACAGATTCAGTCACAAGAGGAACCAAACTCAACGAAAAGGACGGCAAAACAACTCCAAGATTACTGTGATGTTGAAAACAGAAGTAGATCCAATGTAAGCGTCATCAACAACAAATGGTCGTGATTCGTAACAGCTTCAAAACTTGTGTCTGCTGCATCATATACGCTCTCAATATCCTATTTATCACGGTTGTTCAATTAAGGGAGCTCAGTTTAGGTATATCAACAACAAAGGATCCATCACAAGTGCACAAAATCCATAAAGATGTATTGAAAAGGGGGCAGCTGAGACTCAGTGGATTATCCTCTAATCCAAAGGTCCACGTGTTGAAGTTCGACAAGTAAGGGCAAGATGGTGAAGACCCCAGTTTCTCTGAATGGGTGTGTGAGAGCACAATGTACGGCTGGCGTCACCACTGATGTGTGTAAACTGGTGAATGTGCATAAAACTGTGACTGCTTAAGCAGACAAATGCACAATATAGTGCATTCACAGTCCGTTTACCATTCCAATGTCTCAATTTGTCAAAAAAAAAACTGTTTCTGCAAAACATTTGGCTCATTTACAAAGCAAATAAGGCAAACTGCCAATACCCATAAAATCCAGAACAGACATTGATTCAGATTTTCTGCTTGAAAATGTTGAAAAACTAAATAATAAAAACAGTTTCCAAATAGATTATAAATATATGTGTCACTTCTGGGATTTAAAACTTTCCCTTGGCGTTTTTATTAATCCATACTTGTATCCTATACACAGTTGATATATATATTTTGCATGTATTTAAAGGATTGGTGTCTAGCATTTAGCAATTTTAAAGACAAATATGAACAAAATGCACTCATCCCATAAGTGCAGTGTGTTTAATACACAAGTGGGTAAAGTAGCAATGGTTGCATTTGAAATTAAACATTAATATTAAACTGAACATTTGCACCCAGGTTGTGACGGTGTCAGAATGTATATAGCATAACTCTAAGCAGTCAGTATTTTTCTTTAAAGTGTCAAAATCTATCATGGATGTGTACATGTGGAGAGGGAAAGTGTTTAGGACAGCATCGAGCATCATGTGATCAAGTTTTGTTATAAGGAGAAATCTGATGGTTTCTGTAATTGATTTGCAAATGTAGAAGAACATGAAATAGAGAAATATCAGCCTTAAAGAAACATGCAATTTAGTAGATTTCTGCAGAAATTAGTTTTAAAAAAAATCAGAGAAACACAACAGAGCTGAAGACAAATCACAGCAGCTGGACTCCCTGAACAATATGAACACATGCTTTCAGTCACTAACAATGTGTTTATCTTGTTGTTGTTGTTGTTTTTAATCAGTTCATGTAACTACAGCAGACGGGAATAAAGTTGCCACAGAACGTGTTTGGACTCCGAGCACCTTGTGTGGTCATCATTACAAAAAGATTGAGAAGTTTAAAAGCCGGAGCAGCTAGGTGGCTAATACCGTTAGCTCCGTCCGATCCATCAGCACCGAGCTGCTAGCGGAACCGTTAGCCTCCAAACCGGCGGCGCTAAATGTCGTTTATTCCCAAAAAAAAAAAAAAAAAAAAAAAGAAGCTCCAATTAGTCCCTCACCTTGGCTGGACGAGTCCCCCGGTAACGTTTTGGCGGAGACGAGGTATCCGAAAAGGCAGAGCAGGACGGTAGCGGCGGTCCAGCTCCGGTCCGCAGTCCTCCGCCGCCGCATCATCATCATCACCGTTGCAGATGTGAGAAGAGTCAAAACGCGAAGAAAAAAAACAAACAAACAAAAAAAAAAAAGTAGAAATCAAATATTTTCTTCCTCCAACAAAACTCACAGTTTGTCCACAACCGCGTTTAATCCGCACAGGAGCCGACACTCCATGTTCAGCAGCACCAGCGCTCCTGGTTTTCTGCCCCGAAAGCCCCGCCGTGCATATCCCCCCCCCGACTCTGCCTGTTTCACCGCTTTTTCATCGACTGTCCAGGGTCAGGGAGGAAGACGGCCCCATTCCTCTGAGCCACATGCCCCAAAACGGCACCAACAGGCGGCTCCGCGCACAACGCAGCGCCGCGGCCTTCCCGCGGAGCTCTGGCGACACCTGCTGGCTAAATGATACAATTGACATTTTCACAATTTTTACAGAATTATCAAACTAAAAAAGTTTTTTTTTTTTTTTTTTTTATTCAATTCCT
>OMNM01048141.1:0-11515 GCA_900302745.1 Parablennius parvicornis
AAGGTGCATCGGGCTTCTTCGGGTCTGCGGTCTGCGGAACCCGCTGATGCATCCTGACCCGAGCACTCCCCGTACGTCTTCTAAACAGGATCAATCATTTGGGTCTTGAGGGTCTTCTCTCAAACAAAGATTTCCGGCTGCAGCAATTTGTGCCTTTCTGCTTTAATGACTGCAGTTCAGAAAAGACCCAGAATGAGATGAAAGATAAAACACAATGATCATTAACTGTGCTCCTCCTCTTTCCTTGATAAATGTGTTTTTATTGCAGACAGAAATCTTATTCCTCATTTGTTGTTTTTTTTTCTTGCTCCCAAAGATGTGAAGTAGTTTTAATGTGTCTTTTCAATGTGACTTCTTCACAGAAAAATGCTGAAAATTGCAGAAATATCCTCTCTGCCACTTACAGATGAGTGGCGGGATCACTCACTTTGTCAAAGAATCATCCGGTACGTGACAGAAATAGACGTATTTCTTCCGTCTTTTCATTTCCGCTAGTTTCAAAACACGAACCCCGACGATGCTGCCGCAGAGTTTTCAAACCAGACGACGCGTACGCGGGACAACATGGAAGCTACAGCTTGTGTGAACACAACACACACACACACACAGTTCAGAGCTGGGTTGTTTTTTTTTTTTTGTTTTTTTTTATTTTGTGTCCACGCTGAAACAATGCGAGCGTTTCTGTGGCTTCTGGTGGAGGAGCGTCTTCCAGGAAAACCAGCGTTTGTTCCGATCGTCGCCTGTTTTGTCGGCAGGTTTTCTCCACGCCGTCATACAGGAAGTGCAACGGGAGGAAGTGACTTCACATGAGGAATGATTAATGCAGCGAATTCAGAGCTTAAAGTATGATCTGTAGAGTGTTGCATCATCATCACCAATACTTTGTTGTTTTTTTTTTTTTAAAATGAGTGAAAGTGATTAGAAAATGTATGCTGCTAAAAAAAAAAAAAAAAAAAAAGCTTTCTGGAAATATAAGCGTGTTACCTTGTTCAGTGGCGTAAACAGATCTGAAGCTCTTCCGTTGCTCTGCTGCATTAAAGCAACATGACGACGTCTCTTTCGTCAATAAAACCTAAAATGTGCAGCGGCCAGTAAATAGCCAACTGAATTTGTGCAGGTTCTACTTATGAGGAGTCGTTTCTCAAAGCAGCAGCTACTTTTAATACAAAGTGATTATAGATACCACCAACGGAAAGATAATTATAATACATGAATATTAAATATTGAGAAATATCGATACGTTTTCTTCTTCCTACCCCTTGTTCAGGCGTGCAAATTTGATATATGATCTATGTATGTGTGTAAGTGTGTGTATAAATATGTGTGGGATTAACTAAACATAGATTTTACTATATTTTTTATAGGATATTATTAATTTGTCTATTTATTGAACGTCAAACAATGCACATATTTTTGTTGATGTACGAACACCTGAGAAAGCATGAACTGCAACATGCCTGGAATGAATGAATTAAAGGAACAGGACGTCAACAGGAGGCTGCGTGTTGACGACTGAGACGACAAACCGACATTGTGAGCTACCGTCCACATTAAAACTCGGGAGGTGAACGTCGCGACCCCCGGCGCCGTTCGAGTGGGACGCGCCGCCGTGCACCACAGAGCCACTTCACGTAATCTCCAGCTCATCAATGATGCACAGTCTCAGAGACGTATGTGGCTTTTGCCTCCTCTGAATAAGAGAAATATAGACGGTGACCTGGTTAGACGATCATGTTGCAAGTTACTTCTTTGAATGTGAGGTGGAACACTTCTCAGGCTCCTGAGAATAAAACATAAAAAAAAACCAACAACTGGCTTCATAGAAAAGAAAGTTAGGAGCATTAAGCTATGGCCCTTTTCCACTGCACAAAAAGAGCAGGAACGGACTGGAACGGACCGGAGCAGTACCTCAAAGAATACCCCGAAATTTGGGTCCCAGAACCTTTCCAGTGTCCCGAGTGCCTCTACGTTGGGGTAGCGAAAAGCTTTGCGGTCCGGAGCGGTTGTTTCCTGGTAACAGGAGCAATTCTTGCGGTGGAAAACCGGACCGTACGGGACCGGACCGCTCCGGTCCGGCACTTTATGTGCGGTGGAAACGCGCCTCTACAGTAGGAGCGTGGACCAGGTCCAGAAAGCGACGCCGCTATGAACGCTTACGGTCTGTATTCACACTGAATATCTAGATCAGACCAGTCCAGAGTGCTTCGCTCTAGTGTTATATATTTATTTTTTTTTAAATCAATTTGTTTCTCTTGTTTATTTTTTTGTATTGTATATGTTCGTAAACTAATGAAGTAAATTACTGCCTCAACTGTTCTGGTCTCTGTTACTCTCTTGTTTGCCAGTGTCTTGTTTTGATGGGTTTTTTTTTTGTTTTTTTTCAAACTATTTGTGCAATGTGGAGCTTCTTTGGTTACCTCTTTTTCCCCCACGTGGGATTAATACGGTTGTACCTCACCTTACCTCACCTTACCTCACCTTAACCTTACACTATGAAATCATCGTCTCTTTCATCAGTGCAGTTAAACTCTTACGAGAGAGGAATGAGAGAATTCGATGGGACTTTTCTCTATGGGAAATGGCTTCCCTCTTTCCCTTATCTTAAACTTTAGTACACTCCTGTAGACAAAGAATGTCTATACACACACACACACACACACACACACACACACACGCACACACACGGTTCCCCGGCTCAGTGTAATCTGAACGGACACGTTCACACTGCTTCTCATTGGGATGCCTCTGCACTGCCCGGCCTCTTTCTCTATATTAAAAACTCCATTCCCATCATTGTCAAAGCTACAAACAGATGGCTGCGAATCTGCTGGGCTCTCGCTGAGGTCATATTAAAGCTGCTTTCTTTTTTTTTTTTTTTTTCCTTTCCCCTCTCAGTTTATTTTGGAGACGATAACTTCGTATCCCCTTGCACGGGGAGGATGTCTCTCATCTACAGTGTGACACATCTTTGTGAGGGTGCAAGATTGTTTTTTCTTTTTTTTTTGTTGTTTTTTTTTTTTTTTTTTTGTTTTTTTTTCCTTGTAGCTTGTTTATTAACTGAACGTCTGGTAATGTGTCAAACATTTTGCTAAAAAAAAAAGAAATTACACTTAAGAAAAAAAAAAACTTCATTGCTTTTGACTGTCGTAATTTACATCTGGGTCACTCGAAAACATTTCTGGCTCAACACTTGCTTTCAGTTCTCCCTGTATATAAACTGAATCATGTTTCATGTTTCTTTTCAAATAGCCTTGAACAGAACAGTTTTATTAAGTTCAAAAACAATTCTGATATACTGACAGTTTGTTGGACTCTTTGCGGGTTTAAACCAGAATCGTGGGCATTGTAGAGATGTGTAACTGACAACTGTTGTATAGAAATGTACATGTTTTTGTAAAGATATTTTTATCAAAAGGCATGATCACTGTAACTTTGTATTTTTGTTTCATGTACAAAAAAAAAAGAAAAGAAATCAAACTGTTGTAAGGCTAGAAATGTCATTGTCATTGTAGATAAATATTTGTGTTCAGTCAATAAAAATATTTGTGTCATAAAAAATTTAACCAGTCAGATGTTTCAATGATCAACACTTTATTTTACAAATAAATATGAACGGAAGAACAAAGAAACCTTTTTGGGTTGGTTGTGAGTTTTCTGTACAGACGTGATAATTACTCACAGATGGGATTTCTACACACATGTAAATATTTGGAGCCTCATTAGGATGAGACACTTTAATGTTCATTTTCTCCATTCATCACTATGCGTCTTTCCTCTCATTCGGGCTGCTCACTTAATCGTGATTTGTGTTTGATTATGCGACGCGTTTTGCCACAGTCGCCATCAAAATGACACTTTTAACAAGTAGCAGAGCACAGTGTTTGAATACCTGTCAAATTAACGTCAGTCAGCAGGAAACTCCGCTCTGTAAAATCAGTTTGTCACAAATGCCACCGATCCTGCTGCTTGCCAGTTAATATCACTGCGTAAATTTAACTAGACGCTTCTTTTTTGCTTTTCTGAGTGTGATTAACAATGTCCACTACTGGCAGGTCAAATGAACTCTGCCTGGAAGGGTGTCAGAGCCGGTGATTATAAGGAGAAACCGGACAGTCCAGTCAAATTAATTTATGATCTGAAGATTCGGTTCCTGAGGTTCAGAACTGAATATAAATAGATGAATGAGTCTAATTTAGAAAAGAATATTCAGTGAAGGTTAAAAACCCAGCTGAATATTCTTTTGCTTTGTTGCTCCCTTTGAACAACCTGAAGAACTGTCACACATGTGATGCATTCAGGCTGCAGAAACTCCCTGAAAGCAAATGGTGCATTGTAAAAAGACAAGAAATGTGAGGAAGCAGGTTTATGCTGAAAGAAAAAACTACATCTAACCAGCCGCTTTATTAGGTCTGAGAAATTGCATCCATCCATATGCACTCTATCTGATTTAGGACCGAAAGTTCGAGAGCCAATCCCTCCTGACAGTGCCTCGTATCCCTGTGTTTGGACTGTGCTATAAACTTCACCACCTCAACTACCTAATAAAATGGTGGGTAAGTGTAGTTGAGCAGTGTGAACATTTTTTTTAAAGCTCTCCCCAAAAAAATCCAAATCAACACGATGGTGCTTTGTGTTTCTCCTGGGCATTTAAAGAAGTTGTTTCTTAATAAGTTTGTAGCCCATTAAAATGGGAAAGACGTACCACCCACTCGAAAAACTTCCTCTGTAATTAATGAGAATATCTGTGCGATGTAGCACAAACTAATTCTTGTCACCGTCTTTGAACTACCTGACGTTTGAAAAGTTGTCACACAAGCGATGCAGACAGGCTGCCAAAATAGCCTAAAAACAAATGGTGCATTTGCATTTGCAAGAGTGATGAGCAGAATGATTTGTGCTGTAAAACTGAGCTCAGAGAGAAAAAAAAACTGTTGAATCGGACAAATAAAATGATTTGAGGGAATAAGAGTTTGTTTCTTGACACCATGAAGATCCTTCCATGTTTATACTGCCCACAGCAAACGAGGTGAGAGGAGTATTGTTGTGTTTAGAAAAAAGAGTTTTAGAAACAGTCTTTGTAGAGGTTAGAGTTGACATTCAGCTCTTTAAAAAAAAAAATGTAAAAGGTTTATTAAGAACTGTTACTTATCCTCAAGGACGCCCAGGTTGCAGGGAAGACACGAGATAAACTTGTGTCCTCCGCTCCAACAGTCATCCCAAAACTCATTACGCTTGAACTCACGCTGATTTACAAACAGTGCAGTTCTTCAGCTTCACTTAGGAATCTACAACAGGATTGTAAGCCTGATTGTAACCTTGATTTTCGTTTTTTTTTTTGTTTTGTTTTTTTAAAGATCACAAAGACTCTATGGCTATGCAAAGCTCCGCAGGGCAGCGTGCACAAATCACCGACATTATCATGTTGCACATCTCTCAACCATAAAATATCACAGCCAGGATGAACTTTTTTGGTTTGTTTGAGTAAACAAAAATGTCTGCCAAAATCTGCTTCGCTGTGCAAGTCAGCCCTTTCACAGTTGGATGGGATTTTAGGTCCACATGGCCCGTTCTGATTCGATGTGAGTCAAACACCAAGAAATGATTTTTCATGCCCACCTCTGTTTGTGGATGCTTGTTGCTGAAACAACACACCTCCAGTCTTAAGGGGTGTCAATCTGAAGAATAACATTAGCGATATAAAATCAATCATCAAAGATGAATCTAAAAAATAATTTTTGGATGGATGTTACAAAGCATGGCAGAGCTGACAGTGCAGAAGGCAGATTACATCCTGAACAGGTTGCCTTTCTTAGAAGTTGCAGTAAAAGGACCCAAGGTGTAAACACAGATTTAAAAAAAAAAAAAAAAAAAGCAAATGTCTTTTTTTTAACATTTGGATTATTTCATACTTTATTTATCTGGGCACATAAAATCACAGCGTCACCCTGCCCTACAAATGAATCAGCTATAATGTCCCTCTAAAAACCCATTGATTATACTCAATCACATTCAAAAATTCTCTGGATTCCCAAACATCTGTACGTATACAGCCCTTTAACATATTCTCAGCTGGTAGGAGAGGAAGCTGTGTTGTATTAGAGATCTTTATTGATAATACATTCGCCTCATTCACTCAGCTGTGCACAGGAAACTGTCCCAGAGTTCCTAACTAAACCACGGAACCTTTTTTTTCTAATGTCCTGCTTTCATCAGCACCAAACTTTAGCCACTTGATTTCTAGTTTTATCACTTTTCCATCACCAACAAGCACTCGGCATGTCAGTGGCCAGAGGGACTGGGTGCTCATCTTAAGTTTTACACTAGACTGCTGACACCAAAACAAAACTTAATAAGCTGTTTGAATATGTGGACCTCGTGTGTGATAGATAGATGTTGTGGTGCAGAGGGCACAAGTTCAAGTCTTGTGTTGGTTTTGTAATGTGATATCTCAGTAATTCTCTCAGCAATATAAAGCAAACATTCATCTGGATTCCAGCTCAGCATTGTCTGGCTCCTCTGACATGGCAGTGAGTCTCTTCTCTCACCAAAAAACCTTTGTCAACAGGCATGGATGCAGCTAAACTAACAATTTTGCTGATTTGGAACTCTCCATGTTTCAGACCGAGGCTAAATTAAACTGTTTTGATTGCAAAGAATCGCTTCAATAAGCAGAACGCTTGGATTTTAAAATAGTGTGGAAGATGCATTAGTGAATGAGACATTTTAATATGTAGAATTGCTGCCATGCTATTATTTTAACAATGTTCCACCCATGAATGTGTTTTTCCCTCTGACATTAGTGGATTTGTATTCTTTGTTTTATTATGTACGACGTTTGATTCGATGTTTTATATGCCCTGGAAAAGAAGTGCAAATTCAAAAAAAAGAAGACTTCTCATAACAATGAACAAAAAACTAAATATTCCATAAAAGAGAACCAAGCGACACAAGAGTCCCGGAGGACTGGATGAGGAACAACACAGATACACAGTCACAAGACACAGCAGACAACAATCAGGGTTAAGAAGGCAAGGTGAGGGAGTACCAAGAAACACACAAAGAAAGAGCAAGAAGACACAGGACTGAACGTGGAAATCTAGAAACGACATGAAAACGCCAGGAACCGTGAAATTAAGGCAAATCACAAAACCACAAAAATAACTAAACTCGAACACACCTGTTATAAAAAAACATGCCAATCACACTTATAGGCAATTTACAGTGGCCAATGTACTTCAAAGCCATGTACTGTGGTAGGAAACCAGAGAAAAAACTCACATGCAAAAGGAAAACATGCAAACTCCACACAGAATGGCTCCCAACCCAACAATCGAAGGATAACCATCCTGTAAGTGTGCCTACTACCATACCACCATGTGACCCTGTGCAAGGGTGTGGAACATTAAGTTACATCTATTGGAATTAAAACGCAGTTTATCAAAATGGAGAAAGACAGAAGTAACTAAATGAATTCCACCATTCAATCAAGTTATCACCTTGAATGTGTGTTCGCAATGGCTTCAGAGATTGGAACAGTCTCAATGAGGCTGAGCTCGGTGGGAATTCTTGTGTGTTTGGAGCCTCCTTCCTTGTTAGACGACAGCAATATTGTCCTTGAAAGGTTTCCGTATGCCACATCCACCGTGTGATCACACTGTGAAGATACCTGGCAGCAACAGATGGACGATTTTCAGCCCTCCATTTATCCACAGTAAAAGGTAATGCAGTTAGGTTAATGAGGGCCAGCTTCAATGTCACACACAATTAGCCTGCAGTAGTGGGACAGCGCTGCCAGTGGTTGGCACGACTGCGTGCAGCTGTTCCTGTTTAACCTATATATGAGAAAACTTTTCACCCTTACCTAATGCAATGGAGTTTATTCATTTATACGCACCTGAAGCTTCTCAAGCAAAGAAAGAGGAAAAGATAATCAGCTGTGATAGCAGTGAGCCTTAGGATTAAATAGTCCACACAAATTTTCTTCCTCTGGAGCTGTTAATCTTCTGCAAGATTGATTTTTTTTATACTCTCACATATGTGTGGAAATAAAAAAATAATAATACATAGATTAGAATTAATGGCAGAGTGGTCACTGCTGCTGGACAGTTTGGCAGCTGCTTTGATATGGAAGATCAGGCAACTCCAGAAATGTGTGTATTTTTAATCTTGACAGATATGGCTTGACTCAGTATGGCTTGTTACCGTCACATTGTATGTGTTTACAACATGTGACAGATGCAATTTACTAATTTCAGCTTTTCTCTCTTTCTCTGTCTGGGAAAGAAATGATTATGAAGTCAGACCACGACTGAAATTCTCTAGAGTGTGCAAATGGATTAATATCTTTAAATTATCTCTACAATTGCTGCCACAAGGATTACTGTGAGGGAAAATCATTTTTGAACAGTGCTTCTCATGCCTTGTTTCTCTGGAGCGCTTCTGAAAAAGACTCTGGCTCCCTTCACCAAAATCTGAGCTCCTAAAACCAAAGAAAGACAAAAGTGGATAAAAATAAAATTGTGCCTTATTGAGAGTTTATTTGAAATGTGTGAATTTAATTTTGACAAACTAAGTGCAGTCAAAGCCTTGGGTCCCACCCTTTATCTCCCTTTATTTCCAGCCTTCCTGTTATATTTAGATTTTTGTCTCAATATGTTATCTCAGTTTATTATGGGGGAAAATATACTGTACCTCAACTCATAGCACCTTCTCCCATTTCCAATCTTGAGAAGCATTGTCTTTATTACAAATGTCCTCAAGACACCGCATAAACCATAATTAACATTTATATTGCATATTAGCTTAAGGGAAAAAGATGAGCATATTTTCCTTGTTTCAATTCAAATAATATTCAAATGGTCCTGCATGGGTTCCCGGTTATACGCTGCCAAGGTAAAAATGAAGTGTCCCAATTTTCATCTCCACAGAGGCTTTAATGACATCAACTGTATTCTGCGACATCGGTGATGGAGGAGGAGGTGGTGCAAAGTCATTGGGTTCAGGTTAGCGAACTAACCTCTGGTTCTTTGTGTTGAATGAACGACACAGTATTTAATTCATTCCCCTATACTCTCGCTGATTCATCAGTGTCGCATCAAATATTTCTTTATATCTCAGTCACTTGACTAAGAACGGGCATTTATGGCATGTGGGTGAAGCACAGTGGTGAAGAATGAACGAATTTCAAAGCCTCGGTACGTCTCCGCAAACTGTTTTATCGCAAGCGCGATTTTGAGCCTATCGGAAATGGATATTGGATACTTTAAGCCTGTGATATTACATTGATTCAGGAGCAGGGAGGAACGATCATTCCTCTCCGTCTGCAGTGCAAAAGTCATCACATTTTTTAGATGAAATCAATCATGGGGTAATTTTAGATGGGAATCATGACAAAGTGATGTATCGGGAAGGTGGGGCGGAGAGCCGGTTGAACTGCAAAGGTTGATCATGTTGAATCGGAGGGAAGACTGTTATCTGAGAGCAAAGATACTCAGTGTGTGCATTTGACTTGCTGTCTCAGCATAAAATGAAACGTCTCAAGAAAACTAATAATGAGACAGAAGATAAAGCGCTGACATTTTATTGATCTCCGTACAGCAGTTCGAAAAGAAGTACTTACTGGCGCTAAACCTTGATGAAAATAAATCGTAATCACATCAGTCAAAGCATCCATCCATCTAACCACCAATGGCTAACATGATCGTAGTTGATTGCGTAAAGGGTAAAGGAAAATTCAGACTCATGCCTACAGAATTCAGAATTATTTCGAGGAGTGAGTTTAGGTGAGGTACTCTATTAAGGGAAATACTGTTGATTTGATTTCTTTTATCAAGATTTTGTTCATTTTATTCTGCCAAACAGCCTGAGATGTCCTTCAAAAACAAACGCCTGATTTAAATCATTTGAATCCTTGAGAGACTTTTGTTTGATTTTGGTGATTCATTTCAATCCGCTGTGTTAGAACGGCAAAAGTCAAGTCAATTTTATATTTTATCCAACAAATTCAACAAAAAGGCACAAAACACCCTGGATAGATTGCAGGTCAAAAGAAATTACGTTATGAAAAAAGGAATACATACAATGCCAGGATCCTTTATAACCAGTCGAATGTAATGCGAGCTGTCTTCTTATATTCAACCAATTTACATGGGCCATAATATGTATTACAATCTACAGTTGTTTTAATGAAGGAGTCGTAATGTGCAAGTTGTATTAGTATCCTCATGATATTTGCTGCTCAGACCCTCGAGACTCATGATTGTAGTGCTGCAGGTACTTGAGTTTTTTTTGTTCATAAAAAAAAAAGTTCAAGAAAGTTTGACTATTCTCTTAAGTTAAAGTTTGGGTTTGAATTACTTCTGCTGGAACTGTAATACTTTAGCAAACAAAGTATAAAAGGCTAAAAGGCTAATAAGCAAATGTGAGTTGTGAACTGTCTCCTGTCCAACTCAGCGTTATTAAAAAAAAAAAACCTTTGTGGTTATTAAAGTATTCTCATTCTAATTCTAATAGTCACCAAATAACACATAAAACACAGGTTTTTGGACCGTAGGAGGAAACCTGAAGGAGAAAGCATGGAACAGCTACTAAGCTCGAACTGGGACTGTTCTCTATGTGACTGCTAACTAACCACAACATCATTGTGTAAACTTATTTCTCTTGTTAGTAACTTATCTGTTCTATAGTGGATGTTCAACACTGGTGAAATAGACCCAATGAACTCTGGGGGATTTTTTTTATTGAAATTTTTTTTCAATAACGAAACCCATGTAATTTCTTGATAAAATTTTAAAGAAGTCTCCAGGCTGTTCATCCGGCCGGGGCCTGGTCACTTTTTTATCTTCATCACAGGGGAAGGAGAATTTCCAGGAAGATGTCCATAGTGGAATTCAAATAAAATGCAGAATGTGAAAATATGTAGGCTGAAAAATGTGGAGAAAAAGAAAGAAAAAGAAAGACATGCAAATAAAATGGAAAAACCAGCCAGAATAAAAAGTGGAAAGAAGCACGAAGCACGTCTCCCGGTGCAGAGAAACATCTGACTGCTAGAAACAAGAAGGGAGTAATCCTCATTACCTATGCAGCTGTGTGGGCCGCCTTATCCCCTCAGTTCTGCACTAATTGCTCTGAATCAATAAAAGTGTTTAATCCAAAGGAAAAGTTCTCAGTCACATTCAGGGCACTCTGACCTTGGAATCCCCCCCCCTACACACACACACACACGCACACACACACACACACACACACACACACACACACGCACCCACACACACAAGAGAGGAGACACATTTCTGGGTGTTATAAGCCTTGATAAAGTGATGCACCAGGAATCACTGACTTGAGAGCGAGATGGGGTGAGACAGACCTGCAAGACAGGAGATGAAGGGAGAGGAAACACTTTGAGTGATCTCTTTTGAAGCAGCGTGATTTTCCTGCATGCCTCCAGGTGTCACTTCATAATTGAATCTCTCCCTTTGTTCTGCGGTGGGCTCGAGGAAGCTCGAGGAGGCTCGAG
>OMNM01048141.1:11535-33824 GCA_900302745.1 Parablennius parvicornis
GCTCGAGGACAGCCGGAGGACGACGACGTGAACAAACCCGAGGCCCACGGGCCGCGGCTTTCCCCCACCTGAGCCGCAACCCCGCCTGATAACTCTCCATGGAGATGGGCATCTAATGGAAACGAGTTATTCTTCATCTCAGTGGGGAAATTATAACATAATAGTGAGAATTGTCACGTTATAATTATGACCTGTGAATGGGGATAAAAGAAAACTCTTCAGGTTCCGCGACTGAATTCACTCCGGCTTCAATTATGATTTCAAGAGGGTCCTGTTCATTCATGCACACCCCCAAATTATAGCAATTTTCATCCCAACTGTCATAATTATATTTCACATTGTGACAAAACTTTGAAACAAGATTAGGATGGTAATGAAAGTGTTTCCGAAGAGAGGAATAACTGTGGAACGCTTCATTAGAATGGGTATTTGTACGAGTGAGATGTGAGAAAAGCATTGGGATCACTTTTCTTCTTCCTTAAAGGGAGCTATTATGTTCACTTCCAGTATGATCATTTATAGTCTTGAACTCTACTAGTGAAGTCTCACATAATTCGTAGCTTAAAAAAAAAATCTTTATCTTATTCTCTTTTTACACAGCAGATCATTGACTCTGCAAAAAAAAAAAAGGCATTTAATGTCCCGTCTCTTTAAAATCCTGATTCATAAAAACCAGCTCTCATTTTAATGGCCCGTATTCTGGATTACTCTATTTCAGAACAGCTAAACTCACTGGTAGACAGTATTGAGTGCTTGTAATTTGACACTAGCCTCATCTCTATGCTATTTCAGTGTGAAATGATGACCATATACATTTCTTAGGTCTTGTTCACACTGCAGGGAAATGCGACTCAATTCTGTTGTGTGGCCGTGTGAAAGCTTCAAATCCGATTGTTTCACACCAGACTGAGGCCTCGTTCTTATGTGGTACCAATTTGGATATTTTTCTAAATGCAACTGTTGAGTCAATGACGTGTGACTGACGTTAAGGATAAGCACCAGCGGCTCCGCCAAAATGATGAAAGCTGTTAAAAGCTGAGCTCTCTTTTTACCTCATTCTACTTCTTCTTTCCCTCGTCATGTTGCCTAGATTTTGTTGGATGCTATTTAACAACCACTTGAAAATTAATCTCCACACTGACCAGCGTTGCCAGATATGGCGCTATCCCCCATTTGGGGAGCCAGGCTCTCTTACCTTTTAACTTTATTTTGTGCATTTGTGAGTTTATGGCGTGTTTTTGGTTACACATATATTAGTTTTGCGGTTTTAACATGACTCCTACACAGGCTGAGATTTGGACTGGTTTTTATTGAGGTGTGTGGGTTTTACATTGTTTAGGCTGAAAACAGTAAGTCACATCTGGCAACCCGATGCTGACCAGTGTGCCATGTGTGCTCGGCATGTCTTCATATTGTCTTCTGCACGCTGGGGCTCAAAAATATCCAGGTAGATCACGTACACTGCACACATCAGGTCTCGTTTGAAACGATCCCACAAAAAAATCGGATCCTTGAAAAAAATTGGAAATTAAGCACAAAGATCTGTGGTGTGAACGTAGCTTTAGGCTCTGTTTACATGTACCCGGGTATTTGAAACTGTGATAATTCTCTGCATTTGGGCCGTGCATTTATACGGAAACGCAGTTACGAGTCAAACGACTCTTTAAAACTCCGACCACAGTGGAGATCTGGAAGGACTCTATCTCTATTTACATCTAAAGGGGGGTAGGCAAATATTTACATCACAATTCTTGACGTGGAGCTTTTTCCAGGATTCTGATTGGCTATCATTGCGTCATGCTTCTCGTGACACTGCCCCCTACAGGTTTGGCTGCTCAGTGTAGCTCTGAACCAGGCATATATGTGGGTCCGTGTCAATGAAGATTTTTTTTTTTTTTTTTTAATGTAGAGGGGCCAATATCCCTTTTTGTAAAAACCCAGGTATGTGTAAATGTGGCCTGTGTCTGTGTGCCCCTGTGTGTCTCACCTCACGTTTTCAATTATCCAATGGCCGTCTCCTTCTGTGTGCACCTGTCATTATCAGTTCCACCTGTCCTCCTTTTTCCTGTCTATTTAAACCCCTCTCCCTCACTTGTCTTGTCGCTTCTGTTTTCCATGTTCCCTAGACTTGTGTTTGCTACAATAAACCAGATTTTTATGGAACTCTGAGTCTGCACTTGGATCTATTGTCACACGTCCTGACAACTATAAGTGGCTTAAAAGTACTTTTCACTTACAAGTAACACTTCAGTCAAGTTTCTGATGACTGCTGAACAATATTACAAAACCTGTGTGACTGCATAAATCAGAGTCACCAATTGACCTCAATTGCATGTTTTTGAACCGGTAGGAGGTAAATAGAGAAAAGCCACAGATGCTGCACAGGGAGAATATGCAAACTCCACGCAGAAGGGAGCTGAAGCTACATTTCAACCAGGGAAGTTTCTAAATGAGGTCAGACTGCTACACAACGCACAGTGAGCTGTCTTTATTTTTTTTATTAATTTATTAACTCTTTTTAACTTTCTTTGTTCATTTGTTTTTCATCCTTTAATTTTTAATTGAAGTCACTTAGACCTGCTTAAACTTTTCTCATTTCCAATTATTAAAGCCGTTCTGATCGGACAATATCAACGTGGTGAAATATTCACTTTCTCCTTCAGACAGAAATCCTAGCAGTTGTGGATAATATGGTTTAAAAAATTAATTTCAATTGATCCTGCAACACTTACATTAAACATAAAGGTCCATTAAATATAAGTAATAGCAAGTGAAAAAGTGGTGTAGTGGCAGTACAGTGCAAATCTGTCCTCCATCGGCAGTGTTGGTGGGATGATGTGAAACGGCTTTGGTGACCTCCTCCCTCCACTTCACACAGCGATTGGCCGGCTGCGTGGAGGTGATAATGCGAGCAAGGTTTGAACTTCTCTCTCATGCTCGCTCTTCATTCGTCACACTACCGTTTCCACCACTATTTGTATTTACAACAGAGTGCAGTGCTTCAGGAGAAACCGCTTGGAAATGTCTGTTCGTGAAATCTAAAAAAATGACGATCACGTCTCTGCTCCAGCTGGAGTCTGAGATGAAAATGAAACATGTCAAACTCAATAGAGGAGCCACATCTACAGTTTGTTTTTCTTTCAGTAAAAGCCAAAGAAAATTAATATTGGAAGCCAATAACAGTGTGTTGTTTTTTTGAGCTTTAAAAGCTATGATGCAGAATTACATCCAATGCAAGGTGATGCAATGTTTAGCACTTTTATCTTGCAACAAGACATTCCGGATTCCATTGTGTGCTTGTGAATGACTGAATGTGTGATTGTCTCAGCGATGTAAACCAGGATCAGATGAAGCTGGACGAAGCGCTACAGAAGACGGATGAATGCATGGAAGCATCACTTTGTATATTTCCAGAGGTGGTTTTCTTAGTTGCTTTCCATTACTAAATCATTCTTTCGTTGAGAAGGGAAATGAGCAATGATCTATGTCAAGGTGAAGCACACATTCAATCCTCTCTGCTTTTTCTCAGCACACTAGTTAAAAATGCCTATAAAAACTTCAGATCACACCAGAAGCAGCCTCACAATCTTCTCTGCACTACCAAGGTTACTCATATGCTTTGAATGAATGATTTGCTTCTTTACCGTACAGGTCGTGGATGTTTGTCATACTTTTCTCCGCTGCTCCAGCATAAGAATTGGAGAGTAAAATGAGTTTTCCTTGATCCATTCTAGCCTCATTCCAAGGCCAAATTGGCTATTGATCTCCGTCTCTTTGTCTATTAAGGGAGAGCCTTGCATGCCAAAATTGGTCGCCACCATGACGGTTGCCCATATCTCAATGCTGATTGATTCTGCAGGAGGCTGTGGCTGGCCGGGCCAAACCAAGGTTGATGGGAAAGGGGATAAGAATGATTGTGCGATGTTACTGTCAGCCTCGCAGTTAGTGCACATGATCAGTAGAGCAGGAGTCCACGCAGAGCCATCCATGTGCCTCATTTCCTCGGCCCAGTGTTAACCAAAATCCTCTGCGTTTCTGCCATCAGTAGAGAAAGTAAATGGAGGAAGAGAGGAAGGGTATTCCATTCATTTCTCTGGCGGGACTTGATGCAATCGATACTGCCAAAGTCGAATGATGGAGTGATGACAAAGGCGGTGAAAGGATTTGGGCCGTGGTATTGTATAAAGAGGCAAAAAGAAGAAAATCCTCCTACTGTGACCCAGTGAGGGAACAACAGCCACTTTGATTGCTCTCTTCTTGGAAGGCGTTTTCATCTCTGCCTTGTGGCTTTTGGTAGTTTGAACAAGAGGCGATTGATTCCTCCAAAAACCCTCTTAACAGCTTTTATTTTTTTCATGTCACTGCGCTGTGAAGCGCCTTCCAGTAGAATCAGTTCATGAGAGTCTATCAGGGCGAGCAGATTTTCATTTTGAGGATTCAGGGTTTGTTCAGAGCACATTACAGTTTTATGAAATTCAAACTTATGATTGAGGAGGGTGGGACTCATCCGCAAACAAACCCTCATATTGGAATATTCACAGGTGAAACTGTTTTATTCTGTACCCAGACTTTGTCACAAGTTTCTCAGCCTGTTGTGAGACTTATTATACCGTCACTAATTAATAAAAACGTCAGTTTCCACCCTCGATCATTCATAAGTTAAAGTCAAGCATGAAGCCGTATCACCAATGGGTTTGTAAGAGCTGCATAGCAGAGCAGCGTTCACCGCCAAGCCGCAAATGCAAACCTCTGATCAGATTAGATATAATCACATCCAGATCTATGATTGGTATTTTATCAACTTCTCAGATACAGAACCGTGAAATGAAATTAGCTCATGTTTGTTTGATATATTTAATGATGCTGGATAAGAACATCAAATCTCAATTTCATTTCTATATTAAAATCTAATGTGATTTATTTCTGTCAATTTAATGCGACGTGACGCAATTGTGGAGTGTATTACTGAAAGTGCCTGGTGCCTCACTGCGAAACACTTCAGGAACGATTTGGATTATAACGATAAGTCACTTTTTTCAGTAATATTGCGCACTTCATTATTTTCAAAGGGAAACGGCACTGTCTTGCTACAGTGGATTTACAGTTTCTGCCTCACATTTGAGTGAAAACGGTTGTAAATTTCAACCAGATGAGGAAATATGATGTGCTATCCTAGATTAAACTACCCATCAATGCAGCATAATCTCCTCAGACGGAATCGTTGAAATGTTACTCACAATTTGAAGCTTCATAAATATCACTTAAGTCAAATCAATGGGATCAAGCTTAGTTTACTCTTGTCATATAGAGAGGCATTTATTTGTCTACTTCCTTCTGAATTCAAAATCAAAAATGACAACCTGAACAACTACTTCCGTCTGAAGTATTCTCAAAGTAGTGACAGATATGAGTATGTATTGCTGATGTCAGCACTTGTCAGCAAATAATCCGATCTGATGTAAAGTGAACACTGCAGTGGCACGTATGTCCGGCTCGTGGTGTGTTTTCAACCACCGTGTTTGATTTTCTTCTCTAACTGAGGGAAAGGCTTTTTTTTCTTTAAAGAATGATGGACAGAATTCTTTTGAACGAGAAATGAAAACAAAATCAGTCAGAGAGTGTCTGTAAAGGTGTCATTGAAAACTGCTGTGAAGTGGGGAAATGCAGCCTCACAAAACACCAAGCACACACAAAAAAAAAATCAAGTGGGTAGAAAACAGAACATGTACTTTAAGATTTGGTTCGTTTTCACCTTGAGACAGACAGTTTTTCAATCACTGATGACAAATACATCCTTTAGATAGTTGGAATTCAGTATTTAATCATTAAACATCATAAATCACCAAATACTCCTGTTGATAGACTTGACTGCAGAGGGAAAAAAAAAAAACATTGCACATTGTTTCTTATGTTACAGGTTTTGCAGCAGATGAAAGAACCCCTTTATTTTATTCAGTGACGGCGTGCTTTCAAAGCAAATGGGCTGTTGCTGAAATGTCAGATGAAACGCTGCGACCTTTGGAAAGGTTAGGCATAACAAGGGAACTACCACTGTACAAACTTCAAATGTCTGACAATCAGTGGAGCCCCGGCAGAAGATTAACCTGCCGGCAAACTGAAGGGCAGATAATAAAGACACGAGAATGGGTGCCGATCATAAACTGAGTCGGATGAGTCTTAATCATAACGACAATATTAACGTCTGCTCCAAAAGTATCAATAAATCATGAGTTACACTGGGGGTGGCTGCTGAATTTAAATGATCGCCATGCATAATTTGATTTTCCAAAACAGCTGCTCGGGGTAATATGGGAGGACTTTATAGGACGATGACGGAGTGAGCTCTGGATAATCCAACAAGGGAGGAGGATTCCAGGAGATGACCCCCGAGGTTGATGAGAACGCCTGGAATACCGGTGTGATTTAATTACTTTTTAAATTAAAGGATGGAGTGTGATCAATTCAGGGCTGACTATGTGGCACGATTGGTTTTGTTTTCATGGAAAAGAAGACCGTTTTAAATGAGTTGGGATTAAACCCCCCCCCCCAGTGGCTGGATTTATTGAAAGCTGCGAGGTCAAATACTCACATTGCCCCCTGAGTCCCAAAGCAAACACACCTGCAATTGCTTCACAACATCACGAGGTATAATGAGGTTTCGTTTTCAACTCCTAACTGCGCGTTGCCATGTTTGCAAAACACCTGGTGAAGAAATCGATTGACAAGATTGGCTCTAAAATGAGATGACGTCTACTTGGAAAACACAACACGTGTTGCTTCGAAGTGAGAGTTGGCCTGTTTTATCAGCTATTTAACTGCTACTTTAAAGCTTCATCAGTGCTGTAGACATTAAGACTTTGGTACATGTATATGGAAAAACTTTTATATTGGATTGTTTCCCTCCATTATCACAGTCAAAAGTCGATATCGGTGAAATAATTTTTTTAGTGAAGATATTTTTTCTAGCTGCACACAAAACGATGCTTATTGTAAAGTCAATAGCCGTTCACATCTCGAGATTCACCCACAACAACTATTCACATCCCTGCTCATCTTTTCTCCACCTGAACGTCGCGACAAAAGCTTTGTGTTCTTCCAAAGATAATCCTTCTCCACTCTACCCTACACCTATATCCATCCATCTGTCCATTTATCCATATTCAATATAGATTTAAGCAGAATTAGGCTGATGGGGCGTTTGAGAGCTTAGTTTCTATTTTGCCAATTTATATATTTAAAAACACTCTTCCTGCCTTTGAGGGCCTCTGACGTCAAACGGTGCTACGCTGCCTCCTCACTCAGATTGGTAATGGATTTCAGGTTATGCTCGTATCGGCCATCTTCAACTGAGCTCCTCCACCACCAGCGTCAAAACTCAAGGACTTACTTTCGCTGTGTGTAAATGTTTTTTTTTTATTATTATTATTGTGATAAGCCATGTCAAAGACGAATTTCTGTCTTTATGAAAAAACAGACAATAAAGTATCTATCTATCTATCTATCTATCTATCTATCTATCTATCTATCTATCTATCTATCTATCTATCTATCTATCTATCTATCTATCTATCTAGATGATGCTGTTTTTAAGGGGAATTCAACTCGGGGAGCATTTATTTGATACTGATTAAAAATGGATTGGTTTCCTTGGACACACATTGAACAACAAAAGCAAGGTTACTGTAGGACTGAGGGTGAGAGTAAATCAAGAGATTTTTGTTTTGTTTCCTCCAGACTCATATGTCAAAAAATGCTCATTTACTCTGTCTTAAATATCAGTCTTAGATATTTGAAAACATTTTAAATTGTTTTGGTAAGGTTTTGTAAAAGTAAAAATCTTCTCCCTCTAACATCCAGGTTATAGAGCATCTTCTTTCTCCTCACTTAAGAGAAAATGTTATTAAATAAAACCTTTTCCGGAATGTACAAACATTAATTACAATGTGTGCGTTGTATACCCGTGGTTTATTAGGGTTTTACTGCTCTGGCTTCATCATGGACTGTTTCTGTCACCTGAACTAAACTACATTTGGCACCTCTGCTCCACAGGCAAAGACGTGCTTATCTTCCTTTTTTTTTACCCATGAAGGATTGATTTTCTGTCGTCACTGACGATCAAGTTTAGCAGCACTTGATCTGGATGGAGAAAAACAAATCAATGTCAAGGAGTCGAAAAGTTTTTAGTGGTCCCAATAGATGAAATGTGGTTGACACAACATAGATTTTATCTTGTCTTGAAGTTACATGTTAATTGGTATGTGCTTGTTACTGATGCTTTTTATTAACTTCCCTTTTGTTCATTTGAATGTTTCTACAATCCAAATTCCACCCCTCCGTGTCTGGTGGTCTTGGTTTCCTGTCAGTGGTGCTGAAAACATAGAATTTTTCTGTTTACTACTTGAAATACAAAACTGTTGCTGTCTCCAAAGGCAAAAAGTCATAATATCTGCATAACTTTAATACTTTATGTGGTGGAGCTTTCCTCTGATAATGACAGCGGCCATTTGGGGCACATTTACGAATTCAAAATTAATAGCTTTTGCTTTTCCAAACATTTCACACACTGAAATGACTTCTAAATGCCCCATTTATGAAAATATTACATTGCATTTGACTTTATCCTAAATCCAATCTTGTGCCTCAACATATCAGTAAGTTGTGTGCCAGGAAAAGATCCTACGTTTCAAATAACTCTGCATACAAATGTGCCCGTGATATCATTATTAGCTCTGCAGATGTGCCAAATTGAAAATGGAACGCAGATGGGTTTTTGCACAGTTCATTACTTAGACTGCCTTCTGAGAGCAGAGTCGAGGAAATACAGTGTGCGTGCATTGATGAGTCTTGTACTGTATGGGGAGAAAACAACCTTCTGCTGCGACTCAGAGGACCACAGATGGACGGCTGTGAGCCGGAGTGCTGAAAAATTTCTTTCTTTGATTATTGCACATTTATTGGTAAGATTGCATGGTTAAAGAATAATGTGGTCAGTGGTGTGAACTGATTCAACGGCAGCTCTCCTGTTGATTTTGACATTTTATTTAAGTCAAGTTTTGAATCTGTTCAGAAAACCTTGAATATATGCTTTTGTTTTTTGGTGGTCAGACGCTAGTTTTTGCTGCATTACTGCCTTTTAATCAAGGAGGACTTTTGAAATACTGAACTACTCATGACTTTGTGTCTGTAGACTCTGAAAAAGAGAAATTGCCAGTAAGAAGAAATTGAACTGCAAACTACTTTCAGCGTTCACTCTTCTTGCACACATTATGTTCCCAGCAGCTTCCGTCTTTCAAAATTTGACTCACGGGAAATTGTGTTGCTTGTAGCGTTTTAACCCCAAATTTATGGAAGCAGCTGGGAAAATGCAAAATCCTTCTTTATTATCACCTTTCGCCTGACAAAAAAAAAAAAATCCTTTTTCCAGACTCAGCGTGCACATATTACACACTGAATTAATGTCTTAAAGATCCTACTGCTATGAGTCAGACTTTTTGGAAATGAGGTCTACCATTTTTACTGTGCAAGTTGTTCAAGGGCAAGTAATAGAGGTATGAAGTTTGAATTACTGGGCGTCTTCTGTGTAGCCACATTTTCTTTTGAATGAAAGGAATCTGAACATTTAAAGCTTGTTAAACGAGAGTTTTCTATTCAGACACTGTTATTGGGTGAAGTGAGCACACTTTATTGTATATATGCCTCTATGTTATACCACAACTGCTCAAATACAGGTTAATTTACAAAAACAATGACCACATATAGTCAAAAAAATGATATCATCACAACCACAATTTAAATGTTTGAATTTACTGATTTGGTTTTTATGTGTGAAACTGACTTGTTGCAGGTAGGGCTGCAGTCAGACAGGCAGTGTTTGGCAACAGGAAACCAATCAATTCAGCAACACTGTCAGCAGAGAATCAAAGGCTGTGACCAAGATCGGGAAGGTGAAAAGAAATCAGACAGGTGCAATGAGATTCAAAGGCAGGAACAAGACAAGATATGACAAACTGGCATCGACAACATAGAGGAAGCCACTTAAATACAAAAAGAGTTGACGGTTTAACAAAACACAGATGGAAACTATCTGGAAGACAGAGCTGCACTCAGAGGAGTGTGGGAAGACAAAACTCCTGCAACAAGAAGAAAGTCAGTTAACAAGCACTGCCAATACACAAGATACGATTAAACTGACATTGTTGCAAAAAAAAAAACAATGTGACATGACAAGGTTTTCTTCCTTTTATTACCAGTCTTGTTATGGTTTCCTTTACGTTGTTTATGTTTGACACACATACTTAATAGGTGAACTCTGACTATTCTGATCCCTTAATTTGTTTTCTACACTGCGAATGCCTGAAAGTTAAGACTGTCACGTGAGCTATTGTTCTTCTAAACTGTGTTCAGTTTAAGCTGGTTTTACTTAGCATGTCTTTAACCTGGATCAGCAATTTGGTTTGATATTCGGTGCATATTTTGCTTTCATTCGAGCTGAAGCGGTTATTGTTGCAGCATGTGGGGTTAATTAGGGCTACACATTTGAAAGTAGTAATTTCCTTACATCTGGCAGAGAGTTTGAGTTCCTGTGTGTTTCCATGCATAACAGAGGGCTAGTTTAGAACCATTATTCTGGTAGCTTTCATTCCTCCGTGTAGCTATTAACTAAACACTATAATCGTACATACCATTATATTTCCTCCAGATATAAATCTCTTGGCTTGTATTTGTGAACCGTGTATTACAAGTCGGATGCTGGAGGCATAAACACAGCAGATGTATGGCATTTGTTTGTCTATTGTATTTTCCCAGTTACAAGCCCAAAAATGATTTACAGACACAAATCACCCTGCATTTGTTTGTGTATTATAATTTCTGACACATGAATGCTGAGCCTTTGTGTGTTTTGTGTTGAACAGATCAGTAATAGCCTTGTCTAAAAGAATCAGTGGAAAAAGACAAATATAATCCAGATTTTTGTTGCTGAGATGTCACACAATTGCTGACATAAAAGATCTAAGCTGGAATTACAGATACAGTTTCCGATTTAACAAAAAAAGTCAAGCAAACTTTAATTGCAGATTTGTTTAAAAATTTGCAAATTTAATGCAAAAACTAATTTCCAAATATTTTAACAAAATGGTAAAAAAACAAATTGTCTGAAATTATGTGAAATGTTGCTCTTTTCTGAATACACTGAGCAAAAATTACTAGAAGCATCACACAATGGTTTTGTGCTTTTTCTTTGAAATTGTAGTGATAAAAATATGAATTATTACAGGGTAACAGTAGTTGTTGTCAACCTTGAATAGCTCAGCGATCAAAACCTGCTGATCATCAAATGTCTGCCAGAAGAAGTAGCTGGGAACAGAGTGAGCTACCAGTTTTCACTAAAACAACAAAATAGAAACATGGCCGCCTCGCGGCAGTTTCACTTTGGGGCTTGTGTCGGATTCTAGAAGAGAGACAAAAACATTCATCATGGCATATATACGGACTAAAGCTGAGGAGGAGTGGTGTTGTTAACACTGTATTTATGTTGACTTTACAGCTGTTACTACTTAGATATTAAACAATATTATTGCATAGTCAGTATAGTGTTTCTCTATGTGATTATGGGGAAAGCGAAGAAATAAATGTATTTTGTGCAAGTTCACTTAGCTTAACCAACATCTCTGCCACGTTGAGGGAGATCAGTTCCACTTCTGGGGCTCTCTGCTTCCACTTTCCCACTGGAAAATTCCTAGTTTGAGTGGATTCTGATTTGGTTTTTCCCAGTGGAACGGTCCCTGGAGTCGGTGGAGAAGACCAAAACAAGAGTTACAAGTGGTAAATCTGAATCAATCAACCAAACAAACTGTATTTCCACAGCTCTTGTCATATTAGAAATAAAATGTAGCACAGAGTAATATAAACATAAACAGGCATATCATAAGAAATCATATAATAATCTCTCCCTCACTCCACAATTAATTTTTTTTTTTGTTGTTATCTGAGGAAGTGGAGTTGACTTTGTTAAACGTTTGACCTCATCATTTATGTTAATAAATCTGAATACAAACAAATTAGTTACATTATAAAAGGAATCTGTAATGTGAATTGCATCTACCATATTTACTTTTTTTTTAAATTAGAGGTATTCAGCCTAAATGTGCATCATAACACCTATTGTTTTTCTCCCTCTTGTTCATGGCACGTATTGATCTGAAAAATCCTACAACCCTTATTTTCTCCTTCCCTTCAGACTTTCACCTGTGCCTTCCATTTCGTCCTGTGATGTTTACCACTTTGTGCCATCACCTTCCCCCATTTTTGTCTTCTCAGTGCACAGCCGCGTCTCTGAAATCCATTTCTTCACAGCACCTCGGGGCTACTCGCCCCCCCGGGGTGAGGTGAGCCCAGCTGTCATCAGCTCCTGTCTGCTCGTTGCAGTTCAAAACTTCCCTCTCTCGTCGTCAGGCTCTGAAGAGGCCTAAACACTGAGCAGAGAGACGGGATTTTAAAACTCACTCATAGAGGCATTCATCCAACGCAGATTTACCACTCAAATGCCTGGCTTCACCTGCCACTTCTGTAAAACAAAAAGCAACAGAAGAACCAAAAATCATACCGGTAAAAAGCAACATGCTCTTTATGTGAAATGATTCCTATTTTGTAAGATGTTAATTTTGTGTGCCAGCAAATCCGCTTTTTAGTGCTGAATGAAATGTAGGACAATATCGTCTTATTTCATCAATAAAAGTTAAATCTCCATCTATATTTATCTTATAGGTTATAAATCTCTCAGTTCTTCTATGTTGAACTGTTTCAACCACTGTCATTGCGCAAAACTCACAAATACAAGAACGGTATTGGCGCAAATCATACACCATCTAATCAAAGGGTGTCCAAAGTTTTATAACGTCAATAAAATGTCTAGTTCTTATAGTTTTTTCCGCCACAATTGAAAATGTATTTAAATTGAATGGTGCAAAGAGTATTGCGGCACTGTGTTGCATGAGATGTGATCCCAGAAGAGGCTCAAACAGAACCAGCAGACATCAAAAGCTCGGAGCAGCGTCACTTCTAATCTGCCCACAAAATGTCAAAGCGGAGGGGCTGTTTCCAATTTGCAGCACCGGTCAACACAAATCAGAGGCACAATGTACTCTGACAAAAACTGCACAGAAAAGAAATTAAAGATCGACATATAAGTATATTCGGTATGCTGAACTCGTATCTTAATGGAATTTTCTTTTTTACTATTATTAGTAGTAGTTGTTGTAGTAGCAGTATTACATTGAAATGAAAGCAACAAGATGCATTTTTTTTTAAGTTATACATATCATCATTTCATGTATTTATTAGAAATATTTGTATTTATTATCTGTTATCAGACTTTAAAGGAGAGCTGTTGTTTTGTTGTTTTATCGTTATTTTCTATGCAGAGATGATTGCTGTTTTTCCTATCATTATTTCTTTCCAGGGATTTTTATTTTATTATAGGCATACTAAAGTAGGTTTAGTAATGTCTAAGAAGGTCAAATGAATGAAGCAATATGATTTAGTTCGACAGCTGAATTTTCTACACATACGTACATGTTTGAAATAAATCATGCGAAATCCTTGAGTAAATTTTTAATATTCTTTCAGTATCTCAAGGTCGGGCCTAAGGTTTTCTTGTGAATCAAAATGTAACTTGTTGTTTTTTAACCAAAGGTATATCACCTGTTGAATGACCCATCACAAAACTCATGCAGCCCTCTCTAGACAGACGACAGCTCATCTCACGCATGTGAGATTAAATCGTGACACTGATATTCCCATAGGTGTTATTGCCTCTGTGTGTTAGCCCCGTGAAGAACTGATGACCTCTCCCTGCCTTTTGCTAGTAGTCGGCTGATATTGTCTACAGCTTTCTCTTGGTGGAATGAAGAAGGTATAAAAGCTTAACCAAAAGCAAAGGAAATTAGTGAGGGATACTTTTTGCACTAGAACATCAATAAACATACGAAATCCTGTTTGGACAATATAAATTACATTTACACTGTATTGCTTCACATGGGAATTTGGCTCTGTGCTTTTTCTTTTGCATTGCCTTCTTTGCTTTACAGCAAATTCTCTTAAATGCCTCTCTAAAGTCTCACCTCCTCCAGCTCCTGGATGTTGACCTACTCACCCAATAAGCGACAGCAGAGTCTCCGTTCCTACCACTGAGACCGCCGCTCATTGACAAGCATTTCACGTCCGTCCTTTTCTCTCCTGAATCACTCTTCTGCTGCACCGAAAATGTATGAATAACATCTTCTTTTTTCTTTTTTTTTTTTTTGTCCTTGCCCTTCATTCAACTTGTTAATTTTCTGCTGACTACAGGTTGTTTGTGAGTTTTGAGCCAGTGAGACCGAAAGAGGGTGTTTTTCACTTTCCATCTCAGCACTTCAGGCCAGTTAGAGGAGATTTTCTTCTGTCAAAGTTAATTTAGTTGAGATGACATACAAAAGTTATTCAATGAATAACGAGGGAAAACATTTCTGCTGACATATTATCAATATAAACACAGAGTGCAAGTCATGTATTTCATATTGTTTGAGTGCAATTGATGGCAAAAGGAAAATGTTTTCCTTCATACACCAGGGGAGGCTTTTCTGAGCCTGTATTATTATCCCAAACCTTTAGATGCTTATTTACAGTCATACATCGCCTGTAGTGCTGTAGCTACCAACCTGCCAGTGAAGATCCAGCAGCTGGGACTCAGCACTCTTGAGGGGAAACTCTGTGAAATTTGTTCAGAGGAACAGGAACACTGTTGTTTTGGTTGTAGCCCGTAGGTTTTTTTGCAGATGATCTGGGAATTTAGCACAATCACAACAAGGTTTGTTTAGCAGTGCACCAACCAGAGGATTCAGCAAAGTTTCATCAAGCCCAGACCAAACAGTAAAACTGCAGCTGTAGCAGATAAGTCGATGTGAAAGGAAACTTCCTGGGAAAGAACATCTTCCAAAGCACCAAAGTGACAAATACTATTTACCAAACTTTTTTTTTCACGCACACAACTTGTGTAACGCACTAACGAATAATATTTCAGTTCTTGAATCTCAACATGAATTTTTCAAACACGTTTAAATTCTGTGTTATTTAAAATCTTGTTTGTCCCTTAAAAAACAATTGAAATGACTCCAAAAAGTTATCTATATATTAGTATGGCAGCGGCCATAACAGAATTTTCTTTGTCACCCATTGCACTCCGGGGAAAGGGAGGCACGGGATGGTATGATACACCGTTGGCTTTCTATTTGAATGGAAAGCGTCCTTGCGGAGGTCAGATGTTTGTATTGTATATGTTTTGGGTTAGAACAGATAATTCCCATTGTTCCATTGTTCAGTTGTCACATGATGTGATTCCACCAGGTGGCAGCAAGCCCATTGTTCCCCAACATTGCTAAGGCGTCACATCATCACTAACACTGGATTGAGACTTTGAAATCGTTGTTTTATGACCAGTTGACACAAAGTACATATCATGATATGGATTGAGGTCCATTTAGCTGTTTTAATTGTGTAATAATTTTAATTGTGGGATAATTATTTATGATTTTATGACAACAAAAGTATAGGAAACAGATTAAATTTTGAAATAACCCCCCCCAAAAAATTATAATTTTATTTTCTTCCACCCACTTATCCGGAAATATTTCCCGGGGACTCAGCTAGTTAGAACTATTTTATACAATGAGGTGTATAAAACTCACAAACGGCACCGTTTATAATTTTTACTGCCATTTGAAGCAGAGACAAAGAACCAGGGGCTCTTTTGTCTAACTTGTAAACTTCTTCCAAATGGTGATGTTTCTACTTATGTAGAGCACGTTACACATTCTGCAGCCTGTGAGTGTATCAGTCCAGATGCTCATATGTGTGTGAAAAATGAAGAAATATTGTGACAGAGACACAGAAATGAGTGTGTGTGCGTGTGTGTGTATCTCTGTGACGGTGACATCTGATGAAAGAGGGGGGGGGAGAACAGATGCACTTTGTTCATGAGTCTGACAGGTACGCCATAAAACTCCCTCCCCTCTCCACTTCACTGACAAGAAAAGCATGTGCTCCTCTCCACAGATCTCTGAGCCACACTCCCCTATCCTCCTCCTCCTCCTCCTTCTACCGTCCCACGGCCTCACAACGGCCCGCGATACCTGCAGGTGGGACCCCAACGGTGATTTCAGCAACGTGCTTGGGATCCTATTAAAAAGAGGCTACTCTGTGTGCCGTGTTCCCTCAAGTGTAAAGCCTATTTCGCTCCCTTCGAACCAAACAGCTTGCATTTGCTTGACGCTCTGGTGGTTTGCTGCAGATGGAAAATAGAGCCGCGGAGGCTCGAGTTTGTTTGTTTGGGCATCTGGTTGCGATGGAGTTACAGTTTGCGGGATGGAGTTGACTTGGTTGAGAGGCCGTACCTCGGCTTTAGTTGGACGCACCTCCAATTTTTGAATTTTCAGAGCAAACAGTGAACAATCCCAATGTCTGCTTTGATTTACATGTTTTTTTTACTGCTTCTATAGCAATTGAATGACTTCAAAATATTGTCAAACACGCAGAAAACCATTCTGTGCTCAAGTACCATGACAGGTTTTCAAATGTTACTTCCATGGATGAGCAAAATGATTTGACTTTCATTTTAGAGGTTTCAAAATCATCTCATTTATGATTCAAAAACTTCAGTTTTCAGGCTCACAATTTTTAATCAAAGTGTCTGAGAAAAAAAAAAAAAACTTAAGGAAATGCAAATTAAAGAGTGTTTCTGTCCACTTGAAGACATCCGGGGAACATCTGGCGGTGCTAATACTCCACTTGGCTGCCATTAAAACAGTATAATGAAGGTATTAAAAGAGCATCAGACGCTGGAAAATGATGTCTGGGATAAAACCATGTGATCAATTAAAGAGATGGTAAGAAGAGAATCAATAATTAAATGCATTAATCGACCGGAGTGTTTTTTTCTGTTGTTTTTTTTTCATCTTTTAAGTTGAGTCTTAATATTCACACACAAGCATAATAATACTGGAATGCACAACAGATGTGTTCGATCATAAAACACAATAAAATAAGATAAATAAATAAAAAAGCAGCACAAGTACATGACAAAGACCTAGCGCCCTCTATAGACCCGGCATTTCCTGACAAGTCATTTTGAGCAGCATGAGGCAGACACAGCATTTTGGTAACAAAGAACAAGTAGCGAGTACACATTGTGAATCCGTTTTGTAGGGCATGGTAAGGATTTCTGCTGATATATCTACATCACAGAGTGCAATTTGCTTTGAGAGATGAAATGATATTCTCTACTACGTCTACCACATGGGGTTATTCAATTAATCTGCCCTGCAGTGATCAAAGCTACGTCAACAGCAGACCCGCTACGAAATGTCAAATGAGTATAAATCAAAGCAGAGCTGTCACCTCTCATGCACTGAGTGATTATTGTCAATGGACAACTCAAGCCGTCGAAAACATCTCTCTAATGCTTTCAACAATTCTCACAGTGCATAAAAGAGTCGTGGCAATACATTCGTCTTGGCTCATTATGTCACAAACAAAAGCTTTTTTTTTTTTTAATTGAATTGCTGATTTTTTGAAACGATTGTAAAAAGAAAAAAAAATTAATTGAATATTGACAATATGTTTTATATTCATATATCAAACATTGAAACGTTAACTATGATTTTATCTGGTTTGTGTCTTGTGTTTCTTTGTGAGAGTCAAACTCTGTCTGTCATTTGTAAATGCTTCTTCTCACACCCTGTCTTTCACCTGTGCCTGAGTGTGATCGTCTGCACCTGGTGGCTGCACCATAAGTTGGGCTTCACTTCTGTTTGTGGTTGTCAGTCAGTCTGTCTGGGGTTCCTATGTGTCCCTCTGCATTTTTGTGTTCTGCTTATGTTCTTCTGCACTGCCGTGCTGCAGCTTCACGCTGCTTTCCACAGACTTTACCCACCAGAATTTTGGTTTCTGTTTTGAGACAATGGAATGATTTTTCTCACTAACTACTGGTGGTGTTCTAATCAGACCATTTCTCCCAAACCCACACACAACAGATTTATTGTTTATCTGTTGTTAACACAGGTTCCATAACTTAATTTGTTGTTTTGAAACCAAATGGAATTTTAGCATTCGGTCTCAGCGACCTGTCCAGACTCCCGTGTATTTTATTCAGGATATGTAAAGTGACAGTGAATGTTACAGTTTTGAGCTGAAGTTAGAGCTCAATCAATGCTGCCACAGTCACAAACTGAGAGCCGGCTTCCTGACCCGGAGGATTTAGTCTCGAAGTTGAGGAGCTGCAGAGGAGTGTGACTTCGTAACAGATCAGATGCATCAAGAATGTGGAAAGTCTACACAGCTACTGTTTTTAGAAACTTTTGCTATTCCACAAACATTTCCCTTTAGTTGTGGTCGGGAGACGTGCGGGATTGTAGCAGGTTTTGATTTTAGCGTCAACATATTCATTCAAAACGCAAAGCTCACTTTAATACTTGAGGTTCTACAGGATTTATAATCCAGCCACACCACAAGTAAAAGTCTACATTTGCAGTCAATTTACATCTCTTGCAGCATGTTGCAATCTATTGCAATTATCACTTTTAAATTAAGCTAAAGCCACTCAGTGTAAAACTGTAACCTCGATATTTCTTCTTCCATTATGTTCTATTGATAAGTCAAGAATTAAAAGTATTTTTTTAACTTTAAGTGAGGGTTAAGAGTTGCTCTCCTACATTATCATATTAGTTTAAACTTTTATTTTGTTTTTACATCAGTATTTTGCTCTATAAATCTTCTCACGTGACTGATGAAATCATCATTTTATATATCTATTTTACATAGTAAATAGAAACTGATGAATCCAAATTCTTTTGCGCAAGTTACTCAATGATAAAGTTGAAAATGGATAAAGGTTGACCTGAACTTCTCTTTGACAGCGAGATAACATATATTCAATGTTTCAACATCCTTTAAAAGAATTTATTCCAGCACATGGCCGATTCATGCCAGAGAAGCGGTTCCTTGCAACTCTTGCCTGAGGTATAAAGATCTCAGCTTGCACACTGACTTCAGTTTGGTATCAACAAATCTATAGCAGAAAATCTCAAAATCCATGTTTGGTTTGTTTAACTTTTGTAACATTCATTTTCTGGGTTTTTTTTTTTTTTTCTTTCCCAGGCAAAAGAAGGAAAAAAAAAACCCTGTGAGGCGCTAGGGTGAGATCTGCACGGTCTTAAATATTCTTTTTCTTCCCTGACCTTGATGCAAAGACTCAGCTCTTTATATGTTTCTGCAGGAATTGCAGAATGCCAGCCCTGTTCAGCATTTAAAGGAGGCTGTAATATAAACAGTAAATCAGTTTTCCTCAAAGAGAATTCTACAAATTTAATCACACCCACCGCTTAAATACTTTAATTGCTTCTGTAAAGAGTGGTCTCAATCAAGCCTTTACCATTGGCATCGGAGGAAACGCAGGTGAATTCTTCAGTGAAATTAAATCACAGCTGCTTTGAAAAAGTTTTTTTACAGAAACTCGTCAGCACATGGAAGTCAAGTTAAACTCAATCCACATGATAGTGTTGGGCAGATATTCTAATTCAAAGGCAGCAAAAGTATAAAGCAGGGGATTTGGGAATTATTCGTCTCCCTACCAAGAAATCTTCTAGCAAATCTAATCACTTCTCCTCTTTTTCCTGATCAAAAAATCTAACATGAATAAAATGACAATGCCAGCCTGTCAGTGACTATGGTGGTGTTTCTTGAGCATGGTTTTAATCTTACCTTTGGGGTCACAGGCTCTCAATCAAAGACTAAATCACACCAAGGGTGCAGTAGTAGCCAAAAGAAACCCCGTCTTCAACATGTTAGACTGAAACAAAACAGACAGATTCACATTAGATAATCCTGCCGGCATGTGAGCGTGAGCAGAATATTTGGTTAAATAGAAAGACGTTGCTCCGTTGAATCCTGGTCTGAAAGGCAAACTTTAATCATAATTTGAATCTTGGCTGTCTAACTTGTTGGCAAAATGCCTTCAAAGGCATTAAAGGGAGACTCAAACGAGTGAGAAGAGGGATGCAGTTTTGAAGGGGAGTTGTTTATCACTGACAAGTCAATAACAAAATGAGCTTCAATGGAGGGTGTTTTTTTTTTTGGTGTATCACTGTGTTCGGATCTAAAGTAGATTCATGAGATTTTGTTTTTGCTCATTAAAGCTGCTTAAAAGCTCGTGCCCACAGTTTGTCCTTTTTCTGTGACTTTCCTGGACAACATTTCTGGTAGATGATGATGGAGCGACCATTGATCCTCTGCATTAGTGTGAGTGCTGTCTTTTACTAGTCGCTCTACCTTTTTTTCGACAGAAAATAAATGACTACAGATCTGGCACCGTAAAAAATGTGTTCTCAGTTTTGTCTAGTACAAGTACAAAGTGTTCATCGACGCAACACTGTTTTGTTTCTGTTTTATAAATTTGTCACTTTCGCATTTAGAAATAAGATATAGTTATGGGAGGCCCTCAAATAGGAGGAGGAGTAGGAATATGAAGAGGGAGAATAAGAAGAATATGAAGAAGAAGAGGAATGTGAAGAAGAGGAAAAATAAGAAGGTTATTTTTTTCATTCTAACCTTTTTAGCAAGAGTATTTCTCCTTTGAAGGAGCAAATAACACAATTATTTAAACCACTTGTGATTTGGGATTTAAAACTGATGATGTACAAAATGTCCTTGACACCGAGTTGTGTTCATTCCTATATTGAACAAGTGAGATCAGAGGAAAATGAAAAGACAAGATTATCACCATCAAAGCTCTGGAACAGCGATGCTGAGGCTGCAGCAGCCACACAAAATGAAAGCTAATCATGGGGAAACACAAGCAGGCAACACACACACACATACACACACACACACACACACACAGGCCTCCATGCTGCGTCTGTCTCCCTCTCTGCACAGACAAACTCAGCGATTCTTATTTCTGTCACTGGGAGAAGTGCAGGTGCTGTAACCTTTTGCTGCTGGTCCTGTCAGAGTGAAAAACCCAGCTGTGTGGCGGCAATGACATCCTGCAAATAGGCCTTCAGCCTCTTATTGGCATTCAGCGAGCCGACCCCTTCCCTCCTCTTCTTCCTCGCTGTCTGGTGTCTGGAACACACTCACACCTACAGATCCACTTGCACTCTCATCACTGTGCATATTGATAAACCCATCCAGAGCACCATCTTGTGGACGCTTCCAACTCCACTTGTTTACACATTCGCTTTTTTATTACATTCAATTAAATAACCGACTATTAAACTTCAGTCAGATGTCTCGTGGTGATTTTTCCTAATCCTTTATAAGGACACAATAGATAAAACTTATTTTAAAAAAAAGAACTTTGCTGCTTTGATCTAATTATACAACACTGTCATTAGTGCTGTCAGTCCTTAAGCCAATGTGACATGTGGCTTAGAGAGACAAACTGAGCCAAGTTCTTTGTGCGATTGATGGTTTTTTAAAGTTTGAAACTTGGATCAAAGGATTTGGTTTCAATGCAGACAATTTTTACATGACTTCCAGCAACAAAAGTGGCTAACAGCACTCTCTGGTGTATCAAATGTCCACATTCAGCCTCTCGTCCTCTCACCTACCAAGTACCCCCCACCAGCTCATGTAGATTACATTAAAGGAAAACCTGTGTGTGTGTGTGCTGTTGTTTCCATTTCCCCGGGGTGTGTAGTGTGCAGCCATCTGGATCACAGTGGGAAGCACCTGCGAGCAGGCGGACACCTTAACAGTGCATCTGCTACGCTATCCTCGCCAATCATTTCCAACTGAAAACCTTTTCATCTGTAATGGAAATGATTTTTTCTGCCCAAAAGGCATCAGTTGAAGTCATTTCAGAGCAAATATGTTCTATTTGTTCAGCTTTCTTTGCAGCTTGGCCTGGAACTGTTATCAACGCTACATTTTCTTTTCTTTATCAAAAAAAAAAAAAAAAAAAACTCTGCAAGAAGAGTTGTACATAGTTTTTGGTTTTTAGTCAAGCCTAAAATCGACCAGACGAGATGAATGAAACCATAAAAACCTTTAGAGTTTACAATATGCAACATGCTGACATTGAAACCTTCAAAATCAACCTGAAACTATCTGAATGTTGCTGATAAATGTAGGAAGATAACCACCAATCCACAGCCATATCGGTCATGTAATTCTTCTTTGTACCAGAAGGTGGGGTGGAGAGTAGTCGTATGACTTTTCAGGCCTTTAATACAAGAATAGAAAAATTTAAGAGTGCT